>CAUYRT010014991.1:0-94507 GCA_963574885.1 Lepilemur ruficaudatus | reverse complement strand
CCTGTGTCCCACGCTGGTTCTCTGTAGATCTGCCGAGCTGGTCCTGTAGAAGTGGAGTTCACTCGGGTGCAGTGGTCTGCCTATTTCGCCTCCGACTCTGAGAGCAGAGAGCCAGGAGGGCACTCC
Organism: Lepilemur ruficaudatus; assembly: GCA_963574885.1. Taxonomy (NCBI): domain Eukaryota; kingdom Metazoa; phylum Chordata; class Mammalia; order Primates; family Lepilemuridae; genus Lepilemur; species Lepilemur ruficaudatus. The sequence goes on along the minus strand of CAUYRT010014991.1, from coordinate 94,381 downwards.
TATTCCGCCATTTTCCACAATCAGCAGTGGAGGTTTTTATCATGCAGTCTTCTAGGATGGTACTTTGGAAGCCTGCCCTGAGAGGCCATGAACTGTGTGTAGGCTCCCAGTGGAGGTTCTGCCAGGAGTGTCATGACATCACTCTCTGGTGTAAAGTAGGTGCTTTTCCTTGGAGGAAACGTGGAGGACTCAGCACAGCTCCTTCTGTGATCTCCTACAGATTGTAGCTTGAAGTCTTTCAGGCTGTGGCCTGTGGCTAAGTAACCAATGAGAAGCTTTGAGGCTATTGAGGAGTGAAAATAACATTCTTCCTCCAGGAAACCGTGTGGTGATCAATGCCTGGCAACCTCTAGTCACCTCGGTCTATTTGGAGGTTCTGGTTACTTCCCTTGTTCTCCTGGGACCAATCCTCTCTCTTCCATCTTCTTTACCTCAGTGCTCTTACCTGGGCACTTCTCTGCGTGATGCTGTTTCCATCCAAGCCCTGTCTTCTGTGAACTGATCTGCCTTATTTTTTAAGCTTCACTGATTCTTTGTTGTTTAATTAGAAAAGAACTACATACTTGTACAGAAAAATAAATGACAGATTAAATATTGAACTAATTGACATTAAAATCTCCTCATCTTCTTTCTAATCCCACTCCTCAGGACATAACCTACTCCATATGGTTCTGTGTGTATTGAATTGTCTTTAGAAGCTTCCATGTTAATAACAATTATAATCCTTGAAGTTATTTTTCCCTATCAAATTTAAGAGACTCCAGTTTATAACAGAGGTGAGAATTTTCACAGATGTTCACTCTTTCTAATTTGTTAGAGACATATGGGCAGAAAATTATTATTCTTTACCCCTTTCCTGAAAAAGAGGAATGCCATGGGAATGAAATTGACCATTACTGTGATATTGCTGCCAGTGTATGTTGCACTGGTAAATGGGTTCAGATCATGCCAAAAAATACCCTTCTTTGAAAACTTCATTACATGAATAGACTACACAGGAAAGGACAAATAAATGGGAACCTGAGAATAATGTCCTTTGCCTGTGATTTGGCAATAAATGAGAAATAAAATCAAATGATTGTAAATTTTACTCCATGTTGACAAGTTTTTCCTGTAGTATTCTCTGAGGAAGCTAAAGGTTATCTCAGGTTTCTGTGAGCATGAATATATGTTCTTCTTGGTAGTAATTACAGCAACATTGTTTTTTTTTTTTGTTTTTTTTTTTTTGTTTTTTTGAGTGTGTGACCTAGGATGTAAAGTTGAATTTGCAGACCTGAGATAAAATTGCTTAAGAAACAAACCAAATAAACAAGATACAGATAATTTAATACCATTTTTTATCCCAGGGACAGGATAACTGGATTTTAAGCAGTTGGAGAATCAGACAATTGAAACTCTGAGAAAACCCCTTGCCCCTTTTTGCCTGTAACTACTACTCTAGTGGTATTAAGCACGTGTATCCTAGGAAAGGCCACGAATGGATGAGCAAGTGTTATTTTCTCTGTGGGAGAAGTTTTCCAAAGATTAAGGATCTTGAATTAAAGCTTTGATCCTATTGTAGCAATTGTGATGGGTCCTAGTTAAGTTTGGCTACAATTATTTGTTTTCTTATAGATTCCTACTTTCTCATCAGGTAAAGCCATTTACACTGTGCTTTCTTGCTAAATTTTCTTATTAGCTGTCTAATTAGCTGGATGAGTAAAAGGTCTTAGTGATGCCAAGACCTTTTCCTTCTCCAACAGAGTCCTTCTCTGTTTTCTTACAATAAGAACAGAATTAGCATTTTACTAATAATTAGAGGCAGAGGAAACAGATAAGGAGAAAATATTTTACTTCATATGGAAAAATGATAGCAAGTAGGTTAGGAAATGGGTCAAATAGTGAGCAAAATGCATGCTGAGGGGTGATTTACTGCACTTAAATATTTAAATGTGGATGATGATGATGCATTTGTACATTTCTCAAGGAGGGCACTTGTTGATCTTGAGCCCTTATTGGTCGGATCATAAGGACAGCTGAACATTCTCTGAAAATGAGTTGTATGGAAAAAAGATTTGTTGGTTGGATGTTCACCTAAGGATGGGAGAAGAGTGTTTAAAATAAAAAGAGAGCGAGAGAGAGAGAGAGAGAGAGAGAGGAAGTAAAGGTAGATTTAAAAAAATCAAAACAATAGTTCCCAACTCTCAGAGTATTTATGAAGTAAAGTATTATCTGCCACGGCCAGGGACAGGAATGCCACAGGAAATACAGCCATCGCTGGCTGACGGCACTTCTTTTTTCAGGCTCAGACCCTAGTGCCTTGGGATCTGTCTTTGCCTTGACATCATGGTTCTTCTTGCCAGCAGTGTCTTCTCTTCTCAGTCTGTCTCACTCTGTAGAGGTCACTTGAAATCTCCCATCCTCTGACGCTATGTAAGTCCACAGTGATTTGTTTTCCCATTCTTTTAATTCCTCTGCTACTCCCTGTCTACACTGAATATGTTAACATGTCAGTACGTTGTCTCGGTCCTTTACTAACTGCTTTGTGCTTTTGTGTTCAGATGTCACTTCGCTGTGGTCCTGAAGAGTGCTCAGTGCTGGGTTTACGCCTCTGTCCACCCACCTCCACACGCACATAATCCCTAGCACTCTGGGCACTGGCGCTGAATACTTGTCATTACATTACAAATTGGTAAAATTATTATGAATGTTAGGTTATTTTTCTTTGATTCCTGAAGTAAATATTAACACCACGTGGCACACGTGGAAGTCCCAGTGACTAGATTTGTAAAAATGTTTACCAGATCAATGATTTGGTTTGGTGGAAATTAGATAATTTCTGAAAATAAAAAATGCAGGGGAAACATGGTCTGAAAAGGAGTATACTTTGAAGTGATTAATGAACTTTTTTTATTAAACTTTTGTGGCCGTACCAAGTTTACTTGGCGTTAGTCTGAGAAGTTACTTCTCCATGAGCAAAATTATAGGTAAACTTTAATAGGCAATTAGACAGAGGTGTTACCTTTAGATTAATGTTTTATATCAAGAAACGTAAGTTGACTGGCTGCTTGAGAAACGGTAAACCTTTGTAAAACTGAAAGTAATACCTTTCCAGCCAGAGACGTGGAATCTGGGGTGGGGCCTGACCATTGATTTCCAATCACAATTCTCCTTCAAGTGTAGGTCCTTTACCAGGTGATTCTCTTGGTGGTGATATTCTTAACTGTTGTGATCAATCCACTGAATCTTCATCTGGCTTTTAAGCTCCTTATATCCTGACTTGTTACACAACTTACTAATGTTTGTGCCATTATGTAAAATGGTAGAATATGAAAACAGTAGTAACTAGTAAAGGATGTTGGGAGGCAATTTATGGGATACTATTCATATTTCATAAAAATTAGACTTTGGTGTCTGGTATAAACGAGGGATAGCATTTGTGTGAAAGGATAATAAGAGCATGTTGTATCCACTTCTGAGTATATGCCCAAAAGACTTGGAAGCAGGGACTAAAGAGATACTTGTGCACCTATGTTCATGGCAGCATTATTCACAATAGCCAAAAGGTAGAAGCATCCCAAGTATCCATGGAGGGACAAAAGGATAAATAAAATGTGGTATTTACATACAACAGAATATTATTCAGCCTTAAAAGGGGGAAGGAACTCCTGTCACATGTTAAAATATGGATGGACCTTGAGGCCATTATGCTTAGTGGAATAAGCCAGTTACAAAAGGACCAATACTGTGTGATTCTGCTCATCTGAGGTCCCTAAAGTAATCAAATTCAGAGAGACACAAAGAATGGTGGGTGCCAGGGGCTGGGGGAGGAGGAATGGGAAGTGAGCGTTTAATAGATACAGAGATACAGTGTGAGAAGATGAAAAGAGTCCTGGTGATAGATGGTGGTGATGGGTGAAAGGTGAGAACACACTTATTGCCACTGAACTGTACACTTAAAAATGGTTAATATGGTAAATTTTATGTTTTGTATAGTTTGCCACAATTAAAAAGAGTGTGTCATTATGGGATCTCTGTGCTATATTTATGGATGTGAAACTGTTGTCTTAGAACTAAGTGCAAAGTCAGGGTGAGGAGTGATTCCTCAGGTGCTTTTCCTACTGATATTCATGGTGTATTATCAATATCAGTGTCTTAGCAGGAGAATTTAAAAGGAAGGATGGAAATATAGAGCAAAGGTAACTAAAAATTGGTAATCCAAGAAATTTTCCGTTTTGGAGATGTTTAGATACAAGAGAATCCTAGAGTGTTCTCAGCATTGTATAGAAAAATATGGTTACTCCATTTCCCTTTCAATAACATCCTGATTTTTATTTTTTCTCTGGTTCTTTTCCTCTTCTACTTACATGAGACTGATAATGATCTACAAACCACTGGCCTGAGAGGAAGCCAAGCCCTGCTACTTACAAAGGCCTGGAAGTCACTGATCTCATTTCCCATCTGTCCTTTTGAAAAGAAAATATTTTTTTCACAGTGTTTTTTTTCCCCACAGTGTTTTGTCCTCACTTTTTTATTATATGCTGCCGAAAAAAAACCCCCCAAAACTTCAATACTTTGTTTTTTTGCTTTTTATTGAAAAGTGTTCTTTTTATAAATTCCTTAAAATGTTTACCAGTCGTAATTCAGTGGCCAGCAATGTAACTTTCTGTGAGCATTGTGGTTTCTGGGATATTAATTCATGTCTAGGATTGGACCTACCTAAAAAATCTGGATAAAGAATATTTCTGAATTGACATTGGTCAGACCTCTAGACGATGAGAATTTTAGTTTTAGTTGAAGTAATGCCCTCTACAGAAAACAGTGACCAATAAGTTTTTTTTATTATCGAATATTTCTTAAAAAGAGAAGCTTCCTTTTCAGATGGCACTGATCAGCTGAGTTGAAGAGTGTATTTATTTAACTTAATATTTATATTTATACTACTTGTAAAAGGGCTCAGCTTCATGACATGCTTGGGACTATATATGTAAGATGGGGTCTCTGCTTTCAAATTGCTTAAAACAGGAGAGGAGATAAAGGCATGTGTTAATATTAATAATAAGCAGGAGACTGTGACTAATGTCATTACATAAATCAAGCCTAGTGGGAATCTATTTTAGGAATATTAGGTTTGAGAGCTTAGTGGGACATCTAGGTGCTAGCAGCCCTTTCAGTGGTTGGAAATGCAGAAGTCCAGCGTAAGAGAGGTCAGGGTTAAAGAAGAAGATCTGGATTCACCCACAGAAATGTGAGGCAGGAACCAAATGGGCCAGGGGCCTGACAGTGGCTCTGTGGGGCCTGAAGTTTAAGGTGGGGAGCAGAGATAGAAAGTTAGGACAAGAACCGGGAAATGGCAAGATCCCGGTAGCAAGGGAGAGTTTGAAGAGGGCAACCAGAGAGGGCAATCTCGTTCCACTCTTGGGGAGGTCCAAAAAAGGGAGGTAGAGTTGGTAACTAGTCAAGGCTAAAAAGTGAAAGGAGAGGCAGAGATTAGAGTAAAATAGGAGAGAGAAGGAATCCTAGTGGCTCAGTGCAATGACAAGGTCTAGGAGAGAGGTTTTATTAGGATTGGAAAAACACATGAATGAGCTAAGGAGGGAAACCCAGGAATGGAAAAGAGACTGAAAATACGGAGTAATATGGGGTGTGTTTTGAAGCAAGGCTCTTTAGGGGGTGTCTATGGGGATGGAATTAAGGGTCTTTAGGGGAGGAGTTTTAGGAAGAAGAGATACTGCTAGTTCTATACAGCACGGAAAGGATTGTATATTGAGAAATTTAAAGGTGGATTGGGTTGAGGGAGCTCATGTCAGGTTGGCCGGGAGGAAGGTGCAGATTGGGAGGATGAGGAGGGTTTGGAAAGCAGGCTGTGGGGAATGGAACCAGAGACGGGTAACAGCAAGTGTCATCCGCTAGTTCTCTCATTGCTGTGAACCTTGTCTGTCCTCTCTGGCCTGGATTAATGCAAGAGCCCTCTCAAGTCTTCTGGGTCCTGTCCTTGCCCCTTCCAGTCTGTCCTAATAGAGGAGCCTGAGTGATTGTTTAAAAGATTCCTATGTTCAGAGTCCCTCAGTGAAGGCCTGAACGGGTGCAAGGGTCTCCCCCAGCCTGCTTCCCTGTTCACTCCAGCCTCGCTGGCCTTCTCAGGGTCCTCTGTCTCTCCAGGCAGAGGACCTTTCCTCTGTCCCTATGTTCTTTACCCAGCTGCTACTCACCTCCTGCAAGCCTTTCTTCACATCTTACCTTCTCAGTGAGGCCTTGCCGACTGCTATACCTCCAGCCCCCTGTGGCATTCCCAGTCCTTTTCACCTTGCTCTGATTTCTTTCTTTCCTTCCTTCTCACATCAGCCCCTAACATTTGTATGTGTTCTGGTTTATTCATGCCAACTCCAGGAGGCAGGGATCTTAGTTTTTAATCACATAGAACACATGGCGTGGGGCAGATATTCAATAAATATTTGTTGAATTGGCCGGGTGTGGTGGCTCACGCCTGTAATCCTAGCACTCTGGGAGGCTGAGGCAGGTGGATTGTTTGAGCTCAGGAGTTTGAGACCAGCCTGAGTAAGAGTGAGACCCCTGTCTCTACTAAAAATAGAAAGAAATTAGCTGGACAACTAAAAATATATAGAAAAAAATTAGCCAGGCGTGGTGGCGCATGCCTGTAGTCCCAGCTACTTGGGTGGCTGAGGCAGGAGGATCGCCTGAGCCCAGGAGTTTGAGGTTGCTGTGAGCTAGGCTGATGTCATGGCACTCTAGCCCAGGCAACAGAGTGAGTGTCTCACAAAACAACAACAACAACAAAAAAAAAAACAAAAAAACCCAACTTGTTGCATTAAACAAACAAATGAATTACCAACCAAGAGTGGGCTCCTCTCACCTAAAATTTTGATGAAAACTATTAGCCTTGTTGGAAATGTCAACAACCTGGGAACAGAGAAGAGAAAACAAAGGATGGATGGGGGTTATGGTGGCAGGGTGGGGGGAGAGTGAGGGACCTGAAGTCCTACAATGACCTCCCCTGGAGTCGAGGCTGGAGAGAGACATTGGACTGGGAAAAGAAGACACAAGAGGACCTTGAGTCTGAAAGGAGCAAAATGCCTAGTGTGGGGTACTTGGAGGGATTCCAAGTGACACCCAAGGAAGGGATATTTCAGTGCTGAAAGCTCACTGGTGGGATGTTTGGTAGACAACATGGACCATGGCAGAGTGACTTTATATGGCTCATGAGTAAGATGAATCAGTGTGTAACAAAGCATTAAATCGTTGGGTAGAAATTCAGAAAACTAGTAGATGTAAAAATTTGCTCCCAACTGTTAGGGCTACTAAATGTAAATCATAAGCATTTACTAAACGTAAATGATAAGGATTTTGTCCCATGCAGTGCTTAGTCAAGTTGAAATAAGTACGTTAAAGGTAAAGCTCAAGTAGCTATTCTGAGCATTTAATCTAAGTTTGAGATGCATTCCTAGGCCCCTTGAAGATATATGTTATAACCTTTCTTCCTTATTAGAAATATATTAGGAAAAGAAAGTGATTTAGGAACATTTACAATTATCATGACCTTGACTGTTTTGTTTGTTCTTTAATTTGTTTAACTAAAACCGCCTTGCTTAGCTCACCAAACTGCAAGGAATATCAGTACTGGACTATACCAATTCAGTGTTATTTTCCTAAATTGAAGGAAGAAGTGTTGAGGGTGAAAATTGTTTCTAAAAAAAACCCTAACTTTTATACCAGAGTCCAATTGAGCAACCACAAAAATATATTGAGGAACCGTAATTAACTTTGTGTTTGTGCCATCCTTTCTAAATGCAGGTGGTAGTCATATAGGGTAGGAGGACCATCCAGCCATGGCCCTTGCTAAAGTTAGGTTCAGCTGATATAGCACCCAAGGTGGGTTCCCCCTGTCTTCCTCACTGATCCAGGGGTATCCCTCTGGAGCCTCAAGCTTTCTTGCAATGATATAAGGGCCATTGTGTCCCTGTGCTCCATGGCATATGACCCTAGGGGACACGATTGCAAATATTATGCTGGGGGTTAGAGCATTCATACAGAACACAGTGTGACAGTGCCCTTAGGGCCTGTGGTGCCTCCTACTAAAACAGAGTAAAAGATCAGCATGTTAATTTTCATGTTTACAAAGCATTTTATTACTTTCTTCATAGTTTTCTCTTGCTGAGGAAAGTAGCTTTTTCTTTCATGTAGTGGACGCTGAATGACATGATTTTTGTTCCATGCAGTGCTTAGGAGAACTTAGGATCATGTGGGGAGTTGAGATTAACTACATAAATAACTAGATGAAATAGAGCAGACATGTATAAAATACCACCTGTATAAATGAAGTAAATTTAAGATTTTATTCTCTTATCATGTAGAATGAAAGATATTGATGAACCAGGTAGTCCACCATTGTATGTTTGTATTCCCTATGTCAGGTCACATTCTTCTTTTTTTTAAAAAATAACATGTCACATTTAAAATAGATCAGAGAGAATGGTTAAAGTTTTACAATTGGTAGAATTGGATAAATGCAGACATACCAGTAAGGGTTAGAAGGACAGTTTTATCTGTGTGATTAATGTGTATGTCTTAGGATATTAAAGGTGACCAACAGGTGTAGATAGAGGAAGATTTCAACTAAGGATAACATCTTAAATCAAGGGTAGCTTAAGCAGAGATTGATGAAGCATATTCTATATCTATAGCATTTGTTGCATATCCTTCTTTATTATAATTATTTGTAACTATGGGACTGATTATTATTTTCTTCCTAAATAGAAAATAATATCTCCAAGAGAATAGAAAACCATAGTTCTTTTTATTACAAACCATAGTTTTTTGAAAATCCATCTTTGCATTTGCAAGATCCTACAACAGTGTTTTATCCACTTCATGCATATCGCACAAATGGACAGATTTGAGATCCTGGCATCAGCTGCTTTTGAGGTCATATCGCTAGGTGGCAAATCATGGGAGTAGAAGAGAGGGAGACACAATATATTTGCATGCAAAACCAAACCCAACCCAAAACCAAGAATCCTTAAAGGAAATGGAAATCCAGGTTTGGGCTTCAGAATTATCAGATACCATTTAACATGATACCAGGCACAAAATCTCTATGGTTCCTGCAACATAAAAGGATCCTGCTATGTCTGTCTCTCTGCCTTTTCCTATCAAGCCTGCCTGAAAGAACCTGGATAATATGGACTGTATCCTACATGAGTTGGAGCAACCTTCAGTCAGCAGCACCCTGTAGTGTGTGCATGAGATCCAAGGAGGACAATTTCAGGAAGTTCAGCGAAGTCCCCTAATGTCAGAAGTCCTTGAATCAGATTGCCTTCCCCATCTGCTTAGCATTTCATCTGCAGTGCGTAATCTCTGCTCCACTGTGTTTGAAATAAGACTTTGGATGACAGCCCAGGAACTAAAATGCTGTTCTGACAAGACCAGCATGGTGCTGATAAACTCACAGAGATATTTGAGTGAAATTATTCTCAGTGCATAAGTAAAACCTTACACATGAGTGAAGGGTGTCACTGAGGGAGTGTGCCTGTCTACAGCAAGTCCTGAAGGAAGGTTCACTGATGTGTTGGGATATACGAATACAGTTGTGTGCCACATAATGCCCTTTAGGTCAATGACAGACCACATGTAATATAGTGGTCCCATAAAATTATAATACTGTATTTTTACTGTGCCTTTTCCATGTTTAGATATGCCTAGATATACAAATACTCACCTTTGTGTCACAGTTGCTTCCAGCATTCAGTACAGTAACATGCTGAACTGGTTTGTAGCTTAAGAGCAATAGGCTATGCCACACAGCTCAGGTGTATAGTAGGTTATCCCATCTAGGTTTATGTCAGTACACTCTGTGATGTTCGCAGTGATGAAATTGCCTAAGGACGCATTTCTCAGAATAGGGTAGTCACATGACTATAATGGACATGTTTTAACTTGAAACACATTCACTGTGCTAGGTGTTCAACACAAAAGTATGGTCCTTTTAACAACTAAAATTGCGTTCTAAAGAAAGACAACCAGAGACATATACAGATGACTGGGAAACAAAAGAAACTACACTTGCTTATACCTCCCTCAAGGTAATGTTATTGAATGGAATGCAAATAAGAGGGACAATGGGTGCCCTGCACACTAGAGGTAGTGGCAGGACCCAAGATTTAGTTATATATGCATGGGAGTTTTAGCTGCAGGTCTGTCTCTTACTGCTGTGGTCCTTTGGTAAGTGATAAACCTTCCTAAAACTTACTTTTCTTAATCTATAATTCAAGAGTGACATTTGCCCTAAAATTTTGATTCCCATAGATGTGTGAGAACCCATAGAGATACCACTATCCAGGAGAGTTCTTAGCACACCCTTGCCAGTGCCCTGCAGATGGTGTGGAGAGAGCTGGGTTACTAGGAAGGCTAAACAGCCTCTCTCCTCTCCCCCAGGTGATATCATTTTATTTTTGAAGGCATCAGTTTTTAGTTGCAGAGAGATGTGATGTGGAGCAAGCTGAATCCCTTACTGATCAGGAAGCCACTTGGGCCCTGAATGCCACAGGGCCATTCCTGGTTTTCTGGGAACCTCTCCTGTCCTCAGTTGTGCTTTGGTACTTAGGAAGTGATTTAAAACTTGCTGCTTTGTACAATCAAATCAAACCAAAAGTGCATTTAATTGATGAGTCTAGTCGTTAAGGGTTCTAGACATTTAAGTTACTGCTTTTGAATAGACAATTATATGGTGTGCAATTTGGGAGATTTGAAAAGGTAGCAGAATGAAATTTTTATGACTCCCGAAGGTCTACTTGTTAGGACACAGGACATTATTTGCTGACAGAAGCTCCCTGAAATCTCACCAGTTCTTGAGACACTGTCTCATTTGGAACCCCCTGTGATCTCACAACCAAATTATACAATCCCCGTTTTAAAATCCCAAGCTAACACATATCCTGTTCAGGGTGTTATGCTGGGTATTGGAGAAGCAAAGATGACTAACATGGTCAGATTCTCAAGTCCAGTAGGAGATGCAGAAATGTTTTTCAGTAATTTCAGCAGACTGGCATGTGTGCTAATCGAGGGCCGTGAGTTGCAGGAACCCTGAGGTCAGTCTGGACAACTCTGCAGCCAGCCAGAGGGGCGTGGTGCATTAGGGAATCAGAAATACTCCATGTTGCTGGAGGGTTGGAGAAGGGCAGAAGAAGGATCCAGAAAAGTTGATAGTCAGTCATGAAAGGTCTTAGGTCATGCTGAGGAGTTTGGATTTTGTTCTGGTGGCAGTGAGAAGTTATTGAACAAATTTAAGCTGAGGCCTGATGCTATCAGATGGGAGTTTTAGTGAGATGACTGGCAACTGTGCAGAGAATAGATAAGAGGGATGATAGACGGAAGGCGGTTGTACTGGTTAGGGTGCTGCACTGTGGTTTATGTGTACCTCTCAGAAAGTCATGAACATCTGGCAGAGTGAAGGATAAGCACCATTGAGGGATCAGAAAGACAGTAAAGGTGGAAGCTCAGGGACCCTGCAGGAGCCAGTGAAGAGGAGCAGTTAGAGGCAGAGAAACCCCCCCACCCTCCAAGAGGGTGGGTTTGTAGCCTCTTTGTCAGGGGAGGCCAGGCCGAGAAAGTCCATGAGAAATGTACATTTCTGTGTCTGCATCAAGCCCAGCCCTTGTAATGTTTTAATTAGTTCCTTGGGAGTTGTCTTTCATTAAATCCCTCCCAGAAACCCATATGGAATTCCTTCTCCAGACCTTTGTCTTGTCCTATACTTTGCTCATTTTTTTAATTATTAGCAAATTGAACATTGAGAATCCTCAGGCATCTGCTTCCCTGAAAATGGAATTTGCATGACGTTAATAGAATACTGTGGGTTAGCTGCCAGGACATGAACCGCGAGGTGAAATAACACCCTGTGTGAATTTTGGTTTCCAGCCTAGCTTGGTACTGAATCCTCTCAAAAAGCAAGTCATGTGCTCTGAAACAAATGCATTTGCCAGACACTTGGAAGGGTTCCATCACTGCTGTGCTCAATAAGTTGCAGCAAAGTTCCCAGAGTTGTCTAATAGTAATGTTTAATACCGTGCCAGATACAAGACATTTAATGTATAGACCAGTGCAACCAAGTGGGGTTTCCAGCAGATATCAAAGGGACGTAGCTCTACAGAGATGTGAGCACCATGTAGTTTGGCTCAGGCCTGGAGACAAGGCTGGGAGCCATCTATCTAACGGGGAGTCATTTGAAATAAGAGATAACTGCGTGGACCCTATCCATTTGGCCCAGCTGAGCACAATAAAAATTCAACCTAGAGTTTACTCACTCACGGGGGGAGGTGGGCAGGCCTAGGAGCACCAGCCTGAAGAGTTCCATCTTGCTCCCACCTCCTGGGCTTTGCTTTTTGGCTGAGTCCACATCCCTCCCTATCCCGAGCTCTGCACCCCCCACCCCACTCCCACCCCTAGAGCTGCCTTCCCATGGCAGATTAAAATACTACTCTGACAAATGCATAATGTCCTCAGAGGTTTGAAGGGATAGTTCTACTAAGTAGATAAAAACAAACACGAAAATAAACACAAGTATGGGATGCTTTATGTAAGATTATAAAGAGGGGAGGTGTTGACTGCTCCACATTTTAACCCAAGCGTAGGTTGGAATTGAAGGAGCTCGGGGCCTGGTGGGCTTCTCTGTCCAGCAGGTGGTTGGTGTGGATCCTAGGTCCTCTTCTCTCTGCCTTTAGATCATTCCCAGTCCTCAGAGTAGCCTGTCTTAGAGGCAAGGCCCCAGGTACCTAGAAGTTGCCCCTTGAGCCGGCCACATCTGCAGTCCTGTGCTCACTAACCATTGGCTCCCCCTCTTCTGACTCAGTGTCTCTGCTGAACTCTGTGGCTCTGTCTGTCCTTGGGGTTGTCTCCTGAGGAGTCCTGAGGAGGGGGGACACTGCTGTATCCTCCCCATCTCTAACTGCCTCAACATCCACACTCACAGTTTGGGCTGTCTGATGTTTGTTTTTCTGTCTGAGGGAGGACACTCTGGCTCTCTGCTCCTTTGAACACTAGAGATGTGGAGACATGTTGTCACTGGGCCCAGCAGCTGGCTCAGGTTACAGCCCACCCACTTCTATGGAATATTGTCTTTAGCTCATTGTTCTTATGGCCCCAGGGGAAGGGCGGGCCCATTGTTTCAGTCTTTTAATTAAAATCTTATAAAATAAAATATGATATTTTAAATACCCAGTGGATATACGTACTTCCCACCGGGAATTAAAAGAGTTGTTTTGTTATAGTTTAGTACTCATTATAAAGTGATTAGTAAAAAATCCAGTGCCATACAAGTTGAGAGGGTTAGCAAAATAAAAAAAATCTTTGTTAATACTCACTTTTATATTTATTTAAATCTACATGGTGAATCTTTCCTCTTTTTAATTCAACAATTCCTTCCATGAAGAAAAATAATTGGAGTAATAGAACTATAAATCAAAGCAAATATAGTACTCATCTATTTTTTTTTCTGGATATCTTTTATGTGTTATTTTCTCACAAAGCAATTCCCAGCACTCAGATAAACTATTTGAGAGGAATAGACTTAGAATTCCTTGTTCACAGAACTGTGGAATTTTTAAACCAGAAAGGAAGCCTAGCGGTCCTAGAAGACCTTATCTCATGGATGTGGAAAGTTCAAACTTCCCTTAAGATCACACAACTAATTAGAAGCAGAGCTCAGATGAGGACTCGGGTTTCTTGGCTCCCAACTCAAAACTCTTTCCAATATCACTTCTCAAATTCTTTCATCAGGAGTTTATTGAAATGATTCTCTTCATATTTCTTGTGGTTGGAAACATGAGCTTCTCAGTATCCCCAGCTTCAGTGGGCTCAGGGTCTGGTGTTGGCTGCCAGTGGTCGAGGCCAGACAGGGCCCTGGCCTGGGTGGGGCCAGGAATTTAGTTAGCAGAGAGGGATTCTGAGTTTAAGCCAAAGTTGCAGCAGGTGACCCAGTGTTTGGAGGGAATCATTTCAACTGAGAGGAAAAAAAAAATTGTTTTAATAAAAAGGATCTATTTGAAATTTGTCATTCCAAATTAGACTTGGAGACAGTTATAAATTTTAGTTTCTGTCTTTGAATGTAGGGGTGACTCTGTACTTTTTCAACTCATTCCATTAAAAAAAATAGGCTCATAAAGATTGACCCGGGGTTCTCAGGTGTCCATGCATCCTCATGCTTTTCTGGTCTTCTCAATTGCACCTGTGATTTTGTGGAACTCCTCGTAAGGGTTCTATCCATACTTGGTCAAGGTAACTAAGGATTTCTGGGTGTCAGAGACTACCAGTGTTTAACAAGTAATGGCACTGACTGAAAAGAATTTAGACGCTGTTCTAATAGCTAGGAGAGGGCTTTTATTTTTCAGTTGTGCTTTTTGCTGTGAAATTTCTATCCCAATAGTTGTCTGAGATGCTAGCAGTGTTTAGGTTTGATTTTCAGATCCATATTGCATTTCACGGTGTGAAATGTTTTCTCCCCTCTCCTTTTCAAATGTACAGTTTTCTTAGCACAATTGAAATAACTTATTTCCAAATATAGGAATAAGACTAGTATACTTTTTTATGTACACCTTGATGATAACTTACATAAAGTGGATTCAGACCCATCTTTTAGCAAGAATATGATTTTAACTGATAGAAAAGTAGAAAAGAAAGCTACAGCCATGAAAAAGAAAACACAGCTCATTGTTGTGAAGGGCTTTAGTGCTGCTCTTTGAGCATAAATCCCTTAGTATTGACTTTGAGCATAAATCTCTTGGTATTGAGTTGGGCTCTGCTATAAGCTAGATAAATAAAAGTACAGAAATTTGATGTGAATCAGTTTGGCACGAAGTAGATTATTATCTGAATGTGACTTTTAATATGCAAAATCTGTGGAGAAATCAAAATAGAGCCTTCACTTGTGCTATACTCATCCCTTGTCAGTTTCTATAATGGACCAAAGAACTTTTTGTAATTATAGAAAAAAAAACTTACAAGCAAGTAATGGGTGGTTGTTGGTAGGTTCCTATTTCTATCTCCATTGGCTGTTTTATTCATTCATTATTGAAACATGTATTGAGTACTTAGCACAGAGATACAAATAGATATGTCATCTGCCCTCAAAAAAATTGGCAATCAGGTAGGGAAAAGGAAGGCAAGTGCTTATGGGAGAGTTTTGGATAATGGGGCCAGGGATCGACTAGCTTTTTAGACAGGTCTTAGGGGGGTGGTTTATGAGGTCACCATGGTTCAGGATCAGATCTGAGGATCTAGGACTAGGATTTGGTCAGTATGACCAGAGTGTTTCAGCCTCAGGAGAGCTGACTCATAGCAGCCAACTGCACAAGAGAATGAGCCAGAATACCATTTTATTAATGTACATTGGGAAGTGGAATTAACAAGCAGATCAGAATGCCTTCATTGGCAGTGCATTTTCTCCCAGTAGGAAAGTCTAAATGGGAAGCATTTGTAAACAAGTGGCTTGGCAAGGCTTTATGCAGAGCAGGGGCAAGACCTTGACAGCTGATGGCATCAAATGGTGACTGTCCCGTTGGTGCCAAGTCCAATAGTCCCCCAGGTCCAGCCTTTCCTTTTAAATAGTAGTAGAGACACTGACAAAATTGCTTCAGCCGTAAGAGATTGGTGCATTCTTATCTCAGGTATGGGGTTTTAGTATTGTTTAATTCGAGATCAGTGAGAGTTCTAGGCTGTTTTTCCTCTCCCTCAGCATGCCCTTTCCTGATGTCCTCCTATCCGTCCTGTAGGATTTAGACTCCACTACTCTTTTCTGTCATACCACCCTGTGCATCTTTGTTCTTTTTTTCTATACCTTCTTTAGTACTTACCACACTGTAATGATTTATTTCCTTGTCATCCTCTTTCATCAGACTATAAGCTTTATAAGAACAGCAATTACATTTTAAAATTTGTGTTTCTAGTTGGTTAGCTCAGTGTGTTAGAAGGTAGGGACCCAGTAAAGGTTTGGATGGATGAATGAAGTAATGGTTATGCTGAGACCTTAGATGATCAGTAGAGTGTTTTTCATGAAGAGAAGACTGCAGACTACTCTTAAGATCCAAGAGTTTTATTCTGTCTTACTTGACCTCTTTCAGGGCTTTGACCAAGTAGAAGGGTGATTATGGAAACCAGATTGCAGCATGGTATCTCTCCTCACTTCTCCTGTCCTAACTCTGTACTGTAAATAGTATTTGAAATCCATTTTCATGAAGATGGCAGTATTCTTCAATACTTTAATTTGGAGCTATTCTTAGTCTCTTACAATCTTGTTTCAGTTATCAATTGTTGAGTAACAAATCACAACAAAACCTAGTAACCTAAGAATAATTTATTATTTCTCACAATTCCAAAATCTGGTTAAGGCTCAGCTGGGTGGTTCATCTGTTTTACTTGCTGTCTGTGGGGGTTGAATGTCCAAGATGGCTTCTTTACCCACATTGTGGTGTATCTCACCTGGGATGACTGGGACCAGGTAGGGGCTGGTAGGGCCTCTTTCTTTGTATATGTGGCTTCTCCATGTGGCTGGCTTGTACTTCCTCTCATCATGGTGGTCTCAGGATAATAGAACTTTTTCTGTGGCAATTGGCTTCTAAGGAGGAAGAAGTGGAAGTGGCCAGTGTTCACAAAAGCTAGGTTTGGAACTGATGCACTATCCCTTCCACCCCATCTCATTGGTCAAAGCCAGCCCAAATGCATGGGAAGGGGAAATAGATTCCACCTTTCGGTGTAAGCAGCAGTATGCATGTATAAAGAAGGATGGGCCAGGCGCGTGGCTCACGCCTGTAATCCTAGCACTCTGGGAGGCCAAGGCAGGTGGATTGTTTGAGCTCAGGAGTTCAAGACCAGCCTGAGCAAGAGCAAGACCCCATCTCTACTAAAAAAAAAATAGAAATTAGCTGGACAACTAAAAAATATATATATAAAAAATTAGCCAAGCATGGTGGTGCATGCCTGTAGTCCCAGCTCCTCGGGAGGCTGAGGCAATAGGATTGCTTGAGCCTGGGAGTTTGAGATTGCTGTGAGCTAGACTGACACCATGGCACTCTAGCCCAGGCAACAGAATGAGACTCTGTCTCAAAAAAAAAAAAAAAAAAAAAGAAGGATGGCAGCCACCTTTGGAGATGATCATCTAAAAGAGATCTAATATAGTTCAAAGAACTAAAGAAACATATTTAATTTAGTTTATTTGGATGAAGTGTCAGGGAGAAAATGGGCTTTGGTCAGACAACTATGCTTTGTCAAAATCAAAGTTAGGAATTGATCAGTAACGAAAAATGTGTAAACCTAATTTTGAAATGAGAAACATTGTGCTATCTTTTTCTTTCTTTTTTTTTTTCTGAGACAGAGTCTCACTGTGTTGCCTGGGCTAGAGTGCCGTGGCGTCAGCCTAGCTCACAGCAACCTCAAACTCCTGGGCTCAAACAATCCTTCTGCCTCAGCCTCCTGAGTAGCTGGGACTACAGACATGCACCATGCCTGGCTAATTTTTTCTATATATTTTTAGTTGGCCAATTAATTTCTTTCTATTTCTTTTTAGTAGAGATGGGGTCTCGCTTGTGCTCAGGCTGGTCTCGAACTCCTGACCTTGAGCGATCTGCCTGCCTTGGCCTTCCAGAGTGCTAGGATTACAGGCGTGAGCCACTGTACCCGGCCAACATTGTGCTATCTTGCCTGTTAAAACTCAGGTCTCTCTTTTTTTTTTTTCCTCAGGTCTCTTTTAATGATTTAAAGTTGCTCTCTTTTTCAAATGAGAACATGATGGCACTTTGATACATGGGAATCAGAAAGATATACTTCCTGTTATTTTTCTCACCTCAGAGGGGTATTTGGAAAAATATCGTATAATTAAAGTTTCTTGAGTTGATAATTCCACTAGGAAATTTTTGTAATACATTTTCTTTTTTCCTAGTGTTGTGATGAGAAATAGCCTGTGAATGACCCTAATAGTTCTATTTCTTGACCTAAGCCATTTCATGAATGTTTTAAAAGTATTATAATTAATTTCAAAAATCTGGAAAGATCCAGATAAATGAAGATCAGGCCACAATAAATGGGGATATAGAATGTTTACTTTTTTGAAGTATACAGAATTTCATAAAAAATCTCCCTTTATTGATAACATACCTGATTCATAACAGTTTTGATAGTCACTGTAATCAGTTTGTTGCTTTGTAGTTTTTTGAATAGATTGTGCTCTCTTCCATGCTGTGGTCACTTATCTCTGTCATTTTATGAGAATAGGTGTGTATTAAAGGTCACCACTCGTTTGTAATACTCACGAAGAAACCTAGACCCAGTGTCTTGAAAGCCCTTCGAGAGGCTGAATGAATGAATAATTTACCTACCAAGGACTTTGATGGAGAACAGAATTCCTTCCTTCCCTTCCTTTACAATAAGGGAGACTGATTTTAAAAATAGGCTTTAAGATTACTTTCAAAAAGGGATATAGTGCAAGAAAATATTTAATAATAAATATAGGTGAAGTGGACACAACAGAGAGAAAATAAGGGCATATACAAAATACATGTCCTAAAGTTCTCTACCTGGGCTGGAGGGAAGAGGGATGGCAGATTTGACCTAAAGCTGCCTCCAACCAAAGGAAGAAGGGAAATTGCCAGGACCTATGTGCCGTGAGATCTCTGCTTAGTAATTAGCCATGAAAAGCTAACAGGTGGATTCTGTTAGCAAAATGTTTTCGTATATACTACTTTTTTGACTGCGATCTGTTAATAGTACCCAAGGATTATAGTCCGTGGGAGAAAAAAGCTAGAACATTCTTTTCTGAAACCTGAAGCCCAGTTCTTGAGGTAGTTGTGCGCTGCCTAAGTCATTTTAGTTAAAATAAACATTTAAGCCTGGTAAGAACAGCTCTAGTGTTCCTGATTCTGGGAGGGAAGGCAGTATTCACTATTCCTGGGTTCATTTAACAATTATTGATTGAGGACGTTTCACGTGTCTTGTTATCCATGCTCTTAGGTACTGGGGTTGTGGGACTGTGAAAGGGGCCTCTATTCTGCCTTGGAGTAGAGGGCCCCGTTGGGCCCCTGATCCAGAAAGAAGCGGGAGCTATTTATTACCTAGCCTGGCTGTGGCACTTCAGTGTGCCAGGTGGAATCTGTTGTGCGTGACTTCAGGAGGCAGATGCACTGACTAGAAGGAATTGGAGGCACGGTTTGGGTGCTAGGCCCTGCTGCAGGGTGTGCCTGCCTTCTTCACTTACCCAAGTCTTTTCCTCGTGGTTTTGTTTCCAGACGGCCATCCTAAGACGCCAGGGCCGATACATATGCTCAACAGTTCCTGTAAAGGCAGAAGAGGAAGCACAGAGCTTATTTGTTACAGAGGTAAAGCTTTTTTCCTGCATTATTTTACATTTTAAAGTCATTTTTCTCTAATTGTTTTCTTCAAATTTCAAAATTTTCAAGAAAATGTCAAAGTGGTAACTGTATTTATATGATAGAAGTTAAAATAGGAATAGTATGAAGTTTTCAGAGTTTGAAACTTGAACAGAAATGTCCACATGGGTCATTTGTGACTATAGAAAATAAATTCCACAAAATTTGTCTCATTGGCTTAAACTAAGGGATAACTTGTAAATGAATTCACTGGAAATCTCTGTTGGAGGCTTTGTTATTGATACTGTTTATAAGGGTGACTCAGCATACACATTTATGTATTCAGTTCATTTCTATGTTTATATTTGCAAGTTATTTTTAAGACTAGTTTGATATTTGTGAAGTAGCAGGTGATTGTAAGCAGAGTCTGACAATCCCTGTTAAAAATATATATTACATACATATATATTATTTTATAGATCCCTAACCAATATACGAGGGCTGTTGGGAAAGTATCCAGCCATTGTTAATATAACAAGAGCAATTATATGGCTGGCTACTTTCTGGACAGTCCTTGTACATTGATTATCGTTACTTTTGTTTGAACATACACATCTTGTTATGAAGGAGAGAAAAATTATTGCAATTTAGGTTGCTTGTCTTTTGTTGTTGTTGGGGTGTTTATTTCTTCCTCCAGGTATTTTTAGGTAGGATGAGCTAATTAGGTGTTTTCATTTTGTTTCTTGAAGTGCTCCTTCATTTAAAAATAATAAATTTTTATCCTCATTTTTCTAGTTGATATTTAGGTAATAAATATGTCCATTAATAAAATTGCCCACTGCAAGGAAGCCATGCTTTTATAAGTGAAGACCAAGTAACAATATGTAGTTTCTGTTAAGATTTTTGATTAAAAATTAGTATGTATTTGAAATTTTAAAAGTATGTTCTCTCATCCTTCTGAAAAGGTAACTTCTTGTCTTACCTACTTTGTAAAATACTGGTAAATATTAGTGAAATTAATTCCAAACAAATACAGTCAGATATGTTTATATAAGTGGTGGTCATATATATAAAGCAAGAGGTGGCAAACTATGTATGACCTGAAGGCAAAATCTGGCCTGCAACCTATTTTTGTAAATAAAATTTATTGTTTACATATTGCCTATGGCTACTGTCCCAAACGACTGACCTTCAAAGCTGAAAATATTTGCTGTGTGGCCTTTTGCACAAAGTTTGTTGATCATTGTTTTAAAGCATATGGCAAAATTATTAATTACTAACTTAGTTCTCCCAATTGATTAAAAAAAAAATATGGCTTTTGAGGGATAGCTCTCCATTAAGTTCTTTAATTGCTACAGGTTGAGCAATAACTGCTTCATCCCATGCTGCTGGAGCCAACATAACTAAGCACTTTGGGACCCTTCCACTTGGGTGGAGTGAACATCATTTCCTCTCCATCCTCTGATCCAGGACAATGACCTAATGGGTTTAAAAAAACAGCTTCAAAAACCTTTCAGTGTAACTTCAAAATATTACTGAATTTCACAAGCTTGAAAGATTACTCATGTGATCAGTCATATCCCTGTCTTTTTGGAGGTGCACTTCTTTGCATACAGATTTCTAATGGAACCCATTATTCCCCACTTACATCCCCTGACAGCTAGGGCTTGCTTACCTTATTCTATGCTTCTGCCTTGGAATTTAGCCAGTGCTTGCTATGTAGACAGTCAACAGTAGCTTGCTAAATGAATGAATCTCTAGGTACTTAACTTGGTTAATTGTGGTTTTTTGTGATTCCTTAAAATTTTAAATATTTAAACATTATAATTATCTTTCTTACCCATTTTGCCTAAGATATTAAAATCTGGGCATTCATGTTCCGTTCATAAATGCATTAATGATATATACAAGTTTATGCTTATTTAGTTTTTAATTGGGCAGGTGTATTTTACACTTCAGAATGGCCTTAATGTCCTACAAGAGACTTAGTACAACTTTAATTGCAGTGTGTGATGGAAAACCACCATGGCTATATAAAGTGAATATGAGAGTGTCCACTAGACTGTGCCATATGCAGTCTGGCCTGACTTAGGTGTGCTGGTGAACCTAGGGGCAGGAGTGGGAAAATCCAAAACTGTGGATAATTCTGAAATCATATTGCTTTTGGAATACAGTTTTAAGTGTGAATATGTAATTTTCCAAATGTGAAAATGCTTTGAGAAATTTAAAAAAGTATTTTCAAGAATAAAATTGCATTTAAAAATATTTGTGACTGCATAGTAAAAAAAAATTGAACAGTTGGTCAGCTCCCACATCTGTCTCTGCTCTTAACTCTGCTATTTATTCCAACCTCTGAGAATGATAATGTAAAAATCTTACACTACCTTCCCTTTGCACCCTCTCAAGTGAACAATACTTATCATAGAGCCTGGCACAAAATAAGCACTCGCTGTTGTTGCTGTTAGTATTTTCATGAGTTTGGGGCAGAGGGGAGTTTGCTCCAGAAGGCTTTCAGGCATAGGCTGTGACATAGATAAAAGGATGACAGTATAAATATGAAGTGAAATAAGCAGAATAGAGAGACTTTGTCCATGATGTTAGTTAGCCAGAGTCAAATAAACTACGTAAGGCATAAATACATTTATCTACCTATGTTTTCATTTATGCATTCATTTTTTTTTCCTACACTGAAGTCTGCATATGTGCAGTCAAGAGCTGTTTCATTTGAACTAAGCTGATGTTAACTAAAACTCTTCACCTGTTGGTTCTGACTCATTCATATTTTAAGATCTAGCATATGGGGCATTACAGTCTTAAGGATCTACACACTACTGGCTGGATCCTTATGGGTCTATAAGCATAAACTTCTGTATGATGAATGCATTTATGAATGGAGCATCTGATTGCCCAGATTTTAATATGTTAGGCAAAATAGGGAAGAAAGATAATTATAACATTTAAATATTTAAAATTATAAGGAGCCACAGTGGGTAGATGGGTAGATCTCTCATGGATAGATGAATGAGAGACACCATGCTGGCCCATTGAATCTGTCAGGTAGTGGGAAGTTTAATTGTGGTCTGTGCAGGTTTATGTCACTGATAGAATCCTTGACAGAGTAGTGCCGCATACATTATATTTTCTGACACACAGATGAAAGTGTCATGGTGCCACTATAAATTGGAATCTAAATATTTCCTCCTAATGCCCTTACTCTGTTCCTTATGGATAGAAAGAAAAACTGAGAGCAAATTTATGATAATATTAACTAACAGCTAGTTCTAATATTAGTAAAAATATTTTTAGGTTCATACTTCCTAATCACTTTTATGTCCTAGTAGAGGCCACATAGCTTCTTAAGAACCAAGTGCTTAGTCTGAAACACAGTGCATTGTTACATAAATGCCACAAGGTTGGGTGAAGTTTGTCTCCATGTAAGATCTGTGATGATGATAACTTAAAGTGATACTGCTCCCAAGGGTAATGTTTTAGTAGTTCAAAGTCTTAAGCTTCACAGGAGTCACTCTGGTGGTGGGAAAGAATTTTTTTGATGTTTGTGTGGGTGTGCCTTCATAAACGTTCTTAAATGTTTTCCAAAAGTCATCACATATCTTTCTTTTTTTTCCTTTTATCTTTTTAATCCCTCTTCTCTTCCCGGTAGTGCATCAAAACCTACAACTCTGACTGGCATCTTGTGAACTATAAATATGAAGATTACTCAGGAGAATTTCGACAGCTCCCAAAGTGAGTAAACTATCAGACCACACAAGATGGAGTTATACACATAGGGAAAAGTCTTTGTACTTGAAATGCTCTGAGAGGAACATAACTTCAGATGCAATAAGAGTAATTGGAAAAAATATTTCTAGATGGTTTGTGTGTATATGATGCAGCTACTCTTTACAGGGCCTTTGATTATAAGACTCAAACATAGTACTCTGGTATTGGTAGGTGGTGATAAACATATGGGTAGTTTAATTATGTCCAGGGATTCTTTTCAGGCTACCACTGACAAATCATAAATAGAAGAAATTTTTTCACTGAGATACAAAACAAAGAAAATGTAAATGTATTGAAGTATGCTGCAGTGTATTTTTTTTGTTAAAAATATTTTGATGAAGAGACTTATAAAGGACATATTACATTTTGTGTTAAAAAATAGTAAATTAAGAAACAAGTATTTTCCCAGTTAAATATCTTTACTTCCTTTGAAGTATTAACTCGTTCTAGGTTATACCAAGAACAAATGTGTTTATACTGATTAGTGGTAGTTAAAGTGAATCAGGGGTTGGTAGAGACTGTTAAAAACGTAATCTTGAAATGGTACAGGTAATGTCTTGGTCCATTTTGTGTTGCTTTCACAGAGCACCTGAGACTGGGTAATTTATAAAGAAAAGAGGTTTAGTTAGCTCATAATTCTGCAGGCTGTACGAGAAGCATGGAGCTGGCATCTGCTCAGCTTCTAGTGAGGGCTTTTGTGCTGCATCAAAACATGGTGGAGAAGATCAGAGGAGAAGTGGGTGGGTGCAAAGGGGAACCAAACAGCTAGAGGAACCTTGCTTTCTAACAACCCATTCTCAGGAACTAATCCATTCCCAAGATAACTAGTCTCATCACCAGAACAAGAACTCACTCACTGCTGTGAAAAGAGCACTGAGCCTTTCAGAAGGGATCTGTGACTGACCCAGACACCTCCCCCTAGGCCCAGCACCACCACATTGAGGATCAGATTTCAATGAGTTTTGATGGGGATAAATAAATCATACCCAATGCAGCTGGCAAATTGAAGTCTAGTTGATTATGAAAATTGAAAGCAATGTATTGTTTGAGAAGTAACCATCACAAATGAAAATATTGCTTGATACCTGATTAATATATTTTTATTTGTGTTACATCTGTGAGTTTGAGCCTTTATAGTATTCTCAGGGGACCTAGCTATTTGTTTTTTCTCTTTGTGTGGCTCTGCCACTCCTTAGGAGTATTCGACCAACTCCTCAATTTCTTCTTTTTAAAACTCAGCCGAGAACACTCCCTCCTAGCATTATCTTCTCCAGATGGGCATGCTCTTTAGTTCTATATTTACCCAGTCCTCATTTGGGGATCTTAAAATTCTTCCCATTTGATTGGCTAAACCCATCTTTATTGTCTTGTTCATATTCTCATGGTTGGAAGCTAACAGACTGTGAGATACTATGTACTTTCTAGATGATAGACTGCTGGTAGATTTCAGTTTGTGGCATTCATACAAGTTTCCAAATGTGTGATGAGGAAGAATGAGAGCGTTGTAACCATGGTGAGGAACATAGATTCTGTGTTCCATCTGGGTCAACTCTGCCCTCTGTAAGCCTCAGTTTCCTTATCTGTTAAATGGTCCTAATAAGTCTCCACCATCTAAAGGATTGAATGAGAGAACACATGTACAGTACACAGCACAGGGCCTGGCACATAATAAGTATATAATAAAGGCTGGCTGCTGTTGTTACTGGTGTCTTGCTTTTGTTATGGTTAATACCATAATTGTTAATCACTTTAAATGCAGTGACCCCAATTTCTACTTTTGCTCATAAACTTTGCATTAAAAGTTATTCTACCAAGTCTTTATTTATTAATAACTAATCCACTTCCTTATTTTTAATATGTCTACTGACTCCCAACAAGCTATGCTGTTTCTTTTACATAACTTTTTGGAGCTTTCTGACTCAGGTTTCTTGGCTCACCCACTTTGGGTAGCAAGGGCACTGATTGTTTTATTCTTTATCTGAGCGGGCCAGCTTTGGATTTATTAAAGGCTGGTTCTTCTGATGGAGGAAGAAATGCAGAGCCTGTGCACTGACGAGACAATTATACAACAAGTTTTCTTTCTTGTTTTTAAAGCAAAGTGACCAAGTTGGATAAACTTCCAGTTCATGTCTATGAAGTTGACGAGGAGGCTGACAAAGATGAGGTGGGACGCCTGCTTGCCATTGCTTCTCTTCTCACTTTAGACCTAAACATTGATTGTTACAGACTTAGAAGATTTGTTAGAAAATTACCAATATTTAGCCAAAACAAGAATTGGAGTGTTACATGAAAGGGGAAGATTTAAAAAAAAAAACGCATCATTTGATTGATTGAAATAAGATCTCTGTTTCAACTTGACTGCTTAGCATTTCATGTTCTTCTGGTTGTGTTTATTTGTTCTGGGATCATTTTCAAAGACTTGGACCAGATTTGGCTACATTGTTAAAAGATACCAAGATTACTTAGACCTTAAATTTAGGTTGTTTTTCAACAGGATATCTTGAAACAAACTGTCAGCCAGTAGATTTTTAGATGGCTGTTTCTTCAATAATTGCTTTTAGTGAAATCTGGTTATATCAAGTCCTCTCTCTTCTCTGAGAGAAAAGATTATGGCTAGAGGAGTATATAAAGAGAGTAGGGCATCAAGGTGAGTTTGTCCACTGAGCAATGGGAGACATAAAAATGTAGTTCTGCCCATCTCTGCATTTCTCATTCTCCCCACTAGATACTGAATGCCCCATAATGAGTCTAGGTTTTTCCATTTTTTTCCCCCTAAAATGTCAGCTGAGCCATAACACCAGTCACTGATGAACTTTAATAATGTCCATGTAGCAAATTGTTTTAGAAACCACTTTTGAAATAATTCTGAGAAAAGTAAGTGGTCATTTAAAATAAGGTCTCGAGAACTTGGTGCCAATTGGGACTAATAGTGACAGGAGGACCAATTGAAATAAGGCATGGAAGGGCATACAATACGTTGTAAAGTCCTAGACAGGGAAATCATTACTGTTAATAATAATAAAACTACTGAAATTAATATTGAGATGGTCCAAAACAAAGCATAGGATGGGTCTGCCATTGTCTGTTTGATTACGAAACAATTGCAGGATTGTTTGTGCATGTGTTTTATCTGTTTATTGTATATACAAATATATGCCTAACATTTTTAGCAGTAGTAGCAACTCCATGCCCACTTCCATAAACCCAGATCTCGTTGTGTGGGGTCTGAACTTGAAAAAGCATGTTTCTTTGCATCTCTAGCTTTCCTCTTCACTTTTCTACCTCCCCTCTATTCCTGCTTGCAATTCTTGCCCCTCTTTCTTCTTTTCCTTTGCACCATCATTTTATCTCTCCTTTCTGTATTGCCTCACATTTCCTCTCTTTCTTTATTCACCTTTCCCTGAACTAAGCCTCTGGGAAGTTTTCCAAGAATTTGCTTTTGTCCTCCAACTATGGGGAGTGTAATTTGAAAACATTTTTCATGAAACCAGGCAAGACCTTCCAACTAGAGTGGTCAAGTGTGGTATGTACTTTCCGTGGTTCATTAAACACTTAAAAATTTGGACTGGAGCTTGCTTTGCTTTAATGGAATAGGGTTTTTAGGAATGTAGGCTGGTCTCTCTCTTTTACTGCTAAGTGGACTTTAACATGACTTGTAGGCATTAGTGTCAGTGGTTCCTCCAGTAAAGGGGTGATGGACAGCTCAGCACAAAGAGGATGATTTTCCCACTGACCAAGCTCACAGTGAGTCGCCTTGGTGGTAACGGGAGATTGATTGTGGTGGTGTTTTCCTTTTCTCCCAGGATGCTGCCTCCCTCGGATCTCAGAAGGGTGGAATCACCAAGCATGGGTGGCTGTACAAAGGCAACATGAACACTGCCATCAGTGTGACCATGAGGGTGAGGAGGCCTGTACCCTGCTTTCCTCTCCCATGAAACCCTTTCTGCTGTAGATCTTGAGAACAATGCCCAAGATGAATGGGTGTGCTGTTCTTCTTGACAAAAGGGACATTGTCTGTTTACTAGATGCCATTGGGACAGCCCTTTCCACCAACTGCCCCCACCGCCCTCTGACCACCATCACGAAGAAACTATCACTGGGCTGGTGTGAAGGTGCATCACTGATGTAGGCTTGCTTGTCTATCTGAACTGAAAAATGCACCTTGGGTACCTCACAGAATATCATTGAGGAGCTATTTGTCACACTAGACCTCAGCACTTCTGTGGAGGTGTACTGCAGCAAAGTCGAATAAAGCAAAAATTGAGGACTCAAAAGGAAAATTGTTAAATTGCAAGAGGGTTGCAAAGAGAAAAGTAAAACTAGTCTAAGAAGCTATTCAGGAGAGAAGTAGGACCAGAGAAAGATCAGGATTAAGAATAAAGAGAAAAGAAACAATAGAAGGGAGGAAGGATGAACAGGAAAGTGAAAACTAAATCAGGGGAAATGTCACTGTCATAATAATCCCAGGGCTGGAAAATCGCTTAGCATCATGAGGCAGAAAATAGTTCCTATTCTGTGTGAGCAAGAAGCCCTGGGGAGTTTAGAGAAAGTTTCCATCCTTCTGTGCTACATTCCAAATTGGAAGTCCCCGCACTGCTTTTGGGTGGTTATGTAAAATTTCAGATTCTGTGGGTGAGAAAAATGACCCATGGATGTTAAGGCAGCCACCTCCGCAGAACTGAAATGCAGTGAGGCTGTTAGATGTGATGGGGAGTCGTAACCCATCCAGTTACCTGGAGCGTCGGCTGGAGCGGGGTTGGTTTTGGAGAGAACTGAAACGGTTTTTATGTATGCATGTAGTCATAAGTGGAGTATTGATAGAGATGTGACTCTTTTTATTTTGAAAGAACAGCTGTGTGTGTATTTTTCTTCCAGTCATTTAAGAGACGTTTTTTCCACCTGATTCAACTTGGTGATGGATCCTATAATTTGAATTTTTATAAAGATGAAAAGATCTCCAAAGAACCAAAAGGATCGATATTTCTGGATTCCTGTATGGGTGTGGTTCAGGTAAATATGAAAAGAGTTTTGTCATCAAGTTTTCTTATCTGCAGTAGTACTATTTGTGAATTGGCAGGTTTAAGCAAACACTTCCAAAATGCAATACTCATAGGAGAAATACCTAACTTAATTAAGGAAAAGCGTGTTTTTCATCATTGTAGAAGATGGGCAGGGATAACATAGAGGCAGAGGATATTGTGGCACTGGCGAGTGCTCTGGAACACAAGTTCTTGTGTTTAAAACCTGCTGCAGCCACTTTTTAGCTGTGTGACCTTGGACAGACTCCTTACCCAAAGTTTCTTCATCTTCAAAATTTGGATAATGATAATATCTTTAATAGTGTAAATGAGTAGACTGGATGAGTCAACATGTGGAAATATTTAGAACAACTCTAGCATCTCAGTGGTGACTGTTAACACTATCGTCATAGTACTGGTGGCAGTGTAGCATATTAGTAAAGAGTTGGGTTTTGAAGCAACTTGAGTTTAAATACCTGCTGTATCACTTACCAGCTGTGTAACCTTGGGGATGTTATTTAACCTCTCTGTGCCTCAGTTTCCTCATTTGTTAAGTAGGGATAATGATAGTACCAAGTATGGTTACTGAGAGGATTAATTAGTACTTGTAAAGAGCTTAGAACAGTGCCAGCAGATGGTAAGCATTTGGTCAATATGAGATAGTTTTGTCATCGTAGTGTTGTTGCACTTGTAGAGTTATTCTTAAAAATGATCTTTAATTATATATAACAAATGAACATATTCTTATTTTAAAAATTGGACAATGCAAATAAAGCGAAAGTCTTGACTCCTCTCCCCGCCTCCTATCTCTTCCTTTCCCAGGGAGCTGTTACCAGTTTGGTGTGCATCCTTCCATATCTTTTTATAGTTGTCTTTAAAAGCAGGTTGCTGGTTTCTCCACCCATCATCTGTCCATCTCTCCATCTGTCTGTTCATCTTTCCATCCTTCTACCCACTCCCTTGCTGTTTTCCAGGAAGATTTAAGGCAGCAGCTTACAGGGATGCATAAAACATAAGACAGCATAAATTTAAAGTGGTAGCGAAAGCAGAAAGATGAACAAGGGGTTGGGAGGGAGCGAGATAAAATAGAATTAAGAAAAAGAAAAGCACATGTTTTGAAGGCCTAATGCCTGCTACGGGTAGACCACCAGGACCTGGACACAATTCACAGCGCACATAAGACACAGAGAATTCAATTGGTCAGAAGCTGCCCCAGTAATCTCAGAATGAAGATCACTCAGGCATTTCTCTGAGGGTCCTCAGACAGAGGGCTCTCTGATTAGCGAACAGTCTCCCTAACAACTTCTCACAAAAGATGCAGTCCCAGAGAATTCTCCCTTAAACATGACTCCATGGTGGCTGATCACATCAGCTCAAAGCTCGATTCTGTAAGGAGGCTGTTTTGTGGGACCAGTGTGACTAAAGTCTGGGGTGTAGCTGTCTGGAGTGACCACAGGTATTCTCATTTATGTATTCACCTGTTTGCCTAAAATTAAAGTGCGTTTTTACCAAGGAATACATTCATCTAATTGAAACAGTCCAGTGGTGCTAAAGGGTAGTGGGAAAAGTGCATCACCCCTACCCAGGCGCTCCCTGCTCCCTTGAAACAATCAGTTTCAACTTTTTTCACTGTTCCTTTTGGAGTTTGCCCTCATATTTCTGGGTCATGCGTGTTCACGGCTGTTTCTTTATTCATCAGCGTTGGACACTGGATGACTTCCTATGCTGGTAGATAGGATTTTAGCTCCTGGTGCCCTCCTTCCTGTTCTAACCTGGACACAACACTTTCTCTGTACCACACAGCTGCCATCCTAGAGATTCCCTCTGCCCTTCTCCCTGTGTTGGATTCCCTGGTTCCAGGATCCCGTATCTTCCTCATTCTTATTGTACTTTGTTGTTTTTGAGGAGCACATCCTCCAGTAACTTCCTGGGAAATTGTGTGTATGATATTAATTTTTTGAGCGTTAGGGTATCTGTGAATATCTTTATTTTTGCATTCACGCTTGACTCAAAGTTTGACCAGTTAGAAAATCCAAAGTGAAATCATTTTGCGTTGGCATTTCAGAGGAATTCTGTGACCTTCTAGGTGCTAGTGTCATTTGGAGAAGTCTGATGTTATTCTCAGTCCCAGTTCTTTGTGATCATCTCTTTATTTCTAGTGTTCTGAAATTTAGGCTGTTGTGTCTTGATTTTGATTTTTTTTTGTTAAGGCTTGACGTATAAATAGAAAATATACACATAATGGATATGTGGCTCAGTGAGTTTCTGCCAAGTTTGGCTGTCTTTTATCTTTTGTGCTTTTTTCATCTTTTCCTCATTCTGGAGTCTCTGTTCTGCACACTCTGGTCCCCTTGGTCTTCCCAGCTCTGGTCAGTCTCTTAACTCAGCAAGACACTGTTTGGGTTCCGTTTCCTGTGCCATGATCCAGATACTGACTCCAGGCAGAAGGCTGAGGTGGTATGGGGCTCACTTTGTTTATATCCCTTTTATCAGGGATCACAGGCCTGCACTGCCTGTGGCCTTTTATCTATTTTGTTCGGTTTTCTAGTAATGGTGGCAGGAGAGTAAGTCCGGATCCAGTTACTTCATTGTGGCCAGGAAGTTAGGGGTCTGGAATGAGATGTCTGCAGGAGTCAGGCAAGTGGATGAGGTGACAGAAGAGGCCTGGTTGTGAAGCAATAGAGAATGCTGGGGACTGTGGCAGACTGGAGCCTGGTGCTGGGTTACAGGGGCAGCTGCTGCTCAGCTCAGCTGATGTTGCCAGGGGGAACTGCTAGCCCAGCAGTGCCAGATCATCTGGTTTTTCAAAAAGCCACAGATAGAGAATTTTAGTTAAACCTTGGTATCTTTAATTATTGTAATGAATTTAAAACACCATTTTGCAGTACCAAAAAGAATGACAGAATACATGAAAGTGTATGGGGTCCTAGATCAAGACTAATGCACTACTTAATGGTCAATGAAAGTTATTTTCAGTCAACAGCTAATCAGTACATGGACGTCCCTCAACTAGCAGTCCAGCCCCAGCTGAAAGCTGCCACTATGAACAACTGACTTATGTCAGAGCATGTTTATTGACAGTGTGAAGTAAGGAGTACCAGAGTGTTTTATTAGTGGCAGTGAATTAACTTCTTGTGTGGGATTCCCAAGTAGGAGTTTCCTTTCATTTGTATTCTTAAGTTGGAAGAACTTTAAGTTACCTTTTAACTGAATTTTCTGGCATTGACTTAAAAAAATAGGTTAAAGCAAAACTAAATATATTTGGCAATCTCATTTTTAAAAGTAAGAAGTGATTATTTTTGTTTTACAAGTGAGTTTGTTGCATATCTTTGGCACAGTGTTCAGATGTTTATAAGTACAATGGCCCTGAGCTTTTACTTAGTCTCTCGGGTGCATTTCAAAAACTAAGGTTCTAACTTCAGTGGAAATCTCTTCCTTCAGATTGTTTTTGCAGATGTAGCTGATGGTGTTTTCCATTTAATAAATTGTATCTAAGGCTTGAAAAGATTAAAATCATTTTTTTATCCATGTCTGTTTGTAAGCTGAACACCAGAAGTTGTGATTTAAGTGTTTTTTAAAAATTGTTATTACTTTTGGACGTTATAAAAAAATTAGTTGGTTAGTACTATGAACTCAAAGAAATGCCTAAACTAAAGGTTTCAAAAGTATTTTAGAATCCTAGAGATTGAGTATATTTATTTTGCAGTTGAGGAAACTGAGGCTCAAAGAGAGGAATAACTTAGAATCAAGGCCTAATGTTTCCTTCCACTTTAAACTTTATTTTCATGATGGTGAGTATGTGAGGCACTGGGGACTGGAGGGGAGAGAACTCATTTTGTTTCTAGCCTTTGACTCCTTCTCTGATTCTCAGGTGGCAATTACTGAGCCCGCAGCAGATAGTCTGTGCACGAGAGTTTGTGTGGCTTTGCCGGGAGTTGCACTTGGCTTTGTGTTTCCAAGAACTGTACTGCAGAAAACACAGACCCTTGGGAGGGTTGCCCTGTCCCCAACACCTCCACCGAGAAGCTCTCTCAGGGACTGTGGATAACCAGCTAGAATGTTAGTGGGTGTAGAGGGCTGTTCTCCCCTCAGGTTGGCAGGAGTTTGTGATTTCACATCTCCCAGCCTATGCTTACAAGGAATCTTTTGTGCCATGTTCCTCAGAGCTGAACCTCTATCTAGCGTGGGCAACCGAGGGACATTTGGTAGTGTCTGGAAACATTTTTGACTATCATTATTCGGGGATGTGCTACTATTGGCATCTAGAGGGTTGAGACCCGGAATGTCACTGAGCATCCTACGACTCCCAGGACAGCCCCTCACAACAGAGAATTGGCTGCCCAAATGTCAGTAGTACCAAGGTTGCATGGTCTGGTGCATGTCCATCCTCCATTTTGTACTGCGTGAAGACTATCGTGTTTGCACTTTGAACTAGTCACCCTCTCACAGGCATGAAAACTTGACACATGAGGCAAGGCCATAGGCAGGGAGTCCAACTTCCTTTTGGAAATTCATAAATGATGAGAGAGTTCCAGATAAGTCAGTCAAACATACTGATACATAGTGGTTTGCTTTTAAAAATGCAATGCCACATACTACTTTGTTTAAAAAAAAATAGAAGCTAAAGGAATATGAAAATTTTATATGAAATTTCATTATTTAACAAAGATTTTTAAAGTGCCCACTATGTGCCAGACACTGTTCTAGAGACTAGAGGTGTAGTATTGAACAAAAAGAAGGGAAAATTTCTGCCCTTGAGGAGCTTCCATTCCACTGGACAAGACAGACATTGAATAAAATAAATATGTAAAACAGGTAATGAGTGAGATGGAAAAATAAAGCAATGGCAGGTAAAGCAGGGAGGGTAGATAGTGATGGGGTCCACAGGGAGGGGGCCTGCAGTTTTAAATAGCTTGTTCTGAAATGCCAATGAGATGGCCCCATCAGCCAATGAGAGAAACTATTTTATGGCAATTCCAATTTTTTACAAACATGTCTCTTTATCCTTTTTCCATTTCAGAACAACAAAGTCAGGCGTTTTGCTTTTGAGCTCAAGATGCAGGACAAAAGTACTTATCTTCTGGCAGCAGACAGTGAAGTGGAAATGGAAGAATGGATTGCAACTCTCAATAAGATTCTCCAGCTCAACTTTGAAGCTGCAATGCAAGAAAAGCGAAACGGAGACTCTCATGAAGGTGGGTAGGTTTGGCTTCCCCCAGGTGCACACACTCTGGGGGGGTCTTTGTTCTTGCCAGGTGGGTATAGGAAGGAGACCTGTATTGCACAAGTACATGAGAGATGGGGCAGATATGAGGTCTTTACAGGTATCCTACCAGCAAAGATTTTGTCACATTAGAATTTACCTCCCTAACATTTTTTATGTGAACATCGTGTAATGGGAGAAGCCACAGCTTTGGATGCAGAGAGGAAGATCTGGGTGTGAGTCCCCTACATAACCATTTTTCAGCTGTGTAGCCTTGGGAAAACTACTCATGTTTTCTGAGCCACCATTTATTCACCTATAAAATGGGAATAAAAACACAACTTGCTGGTCAGATGGAAAGAGTAAATAAAAAAATGTTATTTCAAGTACCTGGCATAGAATTTGCAATGTGTTATATTAGTTAGTAATATCATTAAAAGATCCTTCGGAGTTTTTAAGACAAAGTTAGGATGGGTGAGAGCCTCAGATTAAATTGGTGAGAAAAATATGGCTATGTTATTGACAATTCATGTTACAGTTCAAGCACTTAGATAGTTCCCCAATCCTGGCTGCCCCCTAGAAGTGCCTGGGAGCTTTTTAAAAATACTGTTTCCTTGGTCCCACCAAAGGTTCTGATTTAGTTGGCCTTGGGTAGGGCCTGGGCAGGTCTGACTTTTGAGGGTTGTGTTCCTGTGGGCTGTTGTTCATAGCTAGTATCAGTTCAGTTAGATAGTGTACATGCTGTACCAGCTGTTAAATGTTTGATGCTCACCACTGGGCCTGGGCATCAGTATTTTTTCAAAGCACACCCCCCCCCCCCCCCGCAGCCCCCAGGCCCAGGTGTTTCCTGTGTGTGTCCAGAGTTAAGGACCACTTCGTTCAAGGGCACCTAAGAGAAATGGCCTTCCTCCTCCTGTTTTAAATAAAATATTTTGAATTACAAGTGACTCAGATAATCTGTTTTGCCATTTTAGATGATGAACAAAGCAAATTGGAAGGTTCTGGTTCCGGTTTAGATAGCTACCTACCTGAACTTGTCAAGGTAACATCATCTTAAATCTGCTCTTCATTGAATGCTGTTAAAGAACTTCTCATGTCACAAGTTTGTCCAGAATGGAATCTGTTAAAATCATAACGATTATGTTGTGATTACCACTCTCTGTTTTCTGACTGGAATATGGGGTTACATGAAGTATGGTACTGCCCTGAGTTGAGACATCAGTCTGTTTTTCACAAAGTCCCCTACAAAGTATTCTCTTTTTAATATTCTTTAAGTGTTTTTCTCCTAATAATATTTAATACTACATCACAAGTACTGAGGAAATAACCAAAATACCTAAGTACGTGTTCTCATAATAACATGGTACTTTCTATGTTTACACACGTGCTTCTCCTTATTTAAGTTAATAGAATTTCAAAGAGGATGGATGTGGTAATCTTGCCACTACACCAAAGAGAGGTTGCCCTAATGACAGAAAATGTGCCTGGGTCACTCTCCAAAAAAAAAAAAAAAAAGTCTCTACGTGCGTTTTATAATTTTGGGAAACTTAAAAATTACTGAAGAGCACAAAGAAAAGCAAAACAGCTACACTGCCACCACCCAGATTCAATATGTTATTACTATGTTGTTTTTTTAGCTTCCATATTTTTAAAAGAAAGAAAACATCAGTTATAGTTGAAGTTCTTTTAAAGAGCTATCCATATTCCCATTCTCTTCGTCTCCCCAAACCCCATCCAGAGACAAGCACTATTATGTTTTACTTCCATTTTATTTTTATATCTTTTACAAATCAGTCTATCATGATATATTATATGGTGTTATTTTGTATGTTTAAAAATGTATAAATGCTAACATGCTATATGTATTCTGCACTTTTTAAAATTCAGCCTTGTTGAAATCCATCTGAGCTGGTATATGGATCTAGTTCATCCCTTTTATTGAACGATATAAACATTTTACTTTAGCTATTCTATTATTTCCATTTTTTCTATTATAAACAATGCTACAATGAGTATCGTTGTACTTGTCTCCTTGTGTGTATCCATGAACGATTGTTTTTTAAATGAGAGAAGTATCTTTGTCTTCTCTCTAGCCCTTTATATTCTTACTCTGTTACTGC
This sequence comes from Lepilemur ruficaudatus, assembly GCA_963574885.1. Taxonomy (NCBI): domain Eukaryota; kingdom Metazoa; phylum Chordata; class Mammalia; order Primates; family Lepilemuridae; genus Lepilemur; species Lepilemur ruficaudatus. The sequence goes on along the minus strand of CAUYRT010014991.1, from coordinate 58,914 downwards.
CTTTCTATTCTTTTTTTGATAATACAGTGAAATAGTGAGTCTACACACCCAGATCTTAAACATTATAATAGAAACATAGTTTATGTATATAGGATTATAAATAGACTAGCATTCAGCATTGACATTTATTTTAAGACAACACAGCTCTTCTCAAATATAAAATCTCTCTCCCTGGCTAGGACTTTAGAGCATTGTTTTTCTTCAGGACTTGACTGTTACCACAGTATCATTTTAGCACCTGCCTATTAAAGCTAATTTTAGTGCCACCATTTTAACCTCCTCCTAGTCTGGGAAGAGTTTTGGCTTGTGTGTTTGTGTTTTCTTGTTAGGAACTTCTGTGTATCCTACTTTGTACTGAGATTTGCGTTTGTGTGTCTGGATGTTTGGAAGTTCTCAAAATGTTGGAACCTATTTGGGTTTTAGTTTGTTGAAGCAATTAGTATACTTGACAGAATGTAGAACTCAGGAAGTAACTTTCTGGTCTAACTGGGTAAACAGAATGGATACGTAGGAGAAGACTCATTGGAGCCTAATGATTAATTAAAAATCAATGTTTTTTTCCTTTGAAGACATGTAGGAGTTGTCCCCTTTCTTCTCTCACTACCTGGACGACAACATTCATTGTTTTTAGATCCTAAGACCTAGGGAGATTTTATATGGTATATATATGTGTATATGATGTATGTATAAATACGCATGTGCTTACATATATGTATACACATACTTATATTCTTATAAGTATATATTATATTTGTACTTATGTTTTCACTGTTTTAAAAAATTTAACATATTGAGAACTATTTCTAAACTTTGGGTTACAACCAAATTAGCTGAAGCAATTTTAGTTGGTAAAAATCAATTTAATTGACTTCAGCCCCACTTCTTATTGTTTGCTTAGACTTAATTTTTATTCTTTTTTTAATTGAGCCATAGTTTACATTGAGCAAAATGCCCAAGCATGAATTGTATACCTTGATGGAGTTCACATTTGTACAGTGATGTAACCACCCTCCAGGTCAGTATATAGATCACTCACAGCACTGAGCAGAATGTCTTATATCCCCTCTCGGCTGATACTCCCTTTATTTTGACCTCCATCATGGTAGATTAGTTTTGACTATTCTAGGCATTCCTATGAATGGAATCATACCGTTTGTATTCTTTGTGTCAGGCTTCTTTAGCTAAGCATTATGTAACCCACATTTAAAAAAAATTTAAGTGGAATAGAATTGAGTAGAGAATATAAAAGTACACTACCCTTAATAATAATAGATATTATTTCACATACATAAATGTATACACACATATGTAGTGTGTGTTGCATTGCAATGTAAAACATATTTCTTTTTTTGGTGTGCTTTTATTATATATCGTTACTGATATATGATATTTGTACATATTTGAGGGGTACATGTACTATTTTAATACCTGTGTAACAATGTGTAATGCTCAAGTCAGGGTAATCTGGATATCCAGCACCTCAAACACTCAAACATTTATCTTTCCTTTGTGTTGGGACCATTCAAACGTATTTCTTACTGTGGGTAATGGTCAAAGCCTGAAAAATACAGCATCATTAGAATCCCCCTCACCAGCTCTCAGGTATTTTATTTATTCATTTTTATTTTTTGGAATATAAATTTAAATTTATTTTTTAAACACAAATAATAAAAATCTTTGTAGAAAACTTAAAATAGCAGTTTCATCTGTAAAATATTTTTGCCAAAACCATCTAGCATGAACCCAATCAAGTCTCTAGACCTATGTTCCAGATTACAGTAAGTACAAGGAATACAGAAACAAGTTAAATGACACCATAAGGAAACAATTGGACAAATACAGGATATTGGGCAGTATAGAAGACAGTCAGCCTACACCCTTTAAAAGTCAATGTTGTTAAAAAAGAAAACAGATAGGGGAAGAGTTCTGCATTCGAAGAGACTACAGAGGTATAAAAACCAAATGTAATGTGTGAACCTTGATTGTTGAACCTGAGTTGGGGGGTTAGGGCCACAAAAGACATTCTTGGGATAATTAAGGATATCTCTCAAGTGTGTTAAAAATACTTTTATTTAAGAAGGTTAAAAAAAGGCAGAAGGTAATTTTTTGAAGGGAAAAAGAATGAAGAAAACTAAGATGTACTGTCATTCACTCAGCTTGCTGCTGTCAGGAGTGTTGGGAGCAGGTGTCTGTGGGCTTTGCCTGTTAGTGGCCTACTCAGCAGTGGTGAGTGGCCCAGGCACCAAGGGCAGGCCTGTGCCCTGAGCAAAAGTGTGATTTCAGCTGTTTATCCTTCCCCATCCAGTGTATCTGGGCTGGGGATCATTTTTACCTCCTGAGAAAGCAGAGAAGTTGACTGTAACTGTTGGTCATCTATCCTGTTTTTAGGAGGAATGGGCCCATGGCTGCAAAATCAGAGAAGTGTGTAGGGGGTGGGGTGAGGGAGAGAGCAGCGCAAGGAGGGAGAGTTTAATCAGGGGATGGAAGGGGAAGGCACAAGACAGGGTCAGCCTGGGAGGCTGGGCCACAGTTAAGTAAGATTACAGAGAAAGGCCTAGAACAATGGAGGAAGGCAGAAGGTGGTTGGAGGTGTCATTTAATGGCAGGTTCCTTTCTGGTCAGCTCCTCTTTCTGCCTCCCTCATCCTGTTGCCCCGGCTTTTGTTTCTGTTACTGAGACATAGCCAAACAGGATATGACCGACGGGAAGTTGTTTTAGTGCAAAAATAACTGATGTCTCATTCTGGAGTATTATGGAGGGGCCCTTTACTTATGGTGTGAGCAATAGGGACTTAGGTTTTCAGAATATTTTGTATATTTTTGGAACTTATGTTTGTACATTTAGTACTGAACATCTTATCGTTTTCATATCAAGGGACACCCTGTATCTATCCTGAAACCTGTTCTTTTCCTCCTATTGTCTAATATGGAACCAAACAATTTTTGTTGTAAATGTAGCAGGATATATAGCATCAGTCTTATAAATATTTTTGTTAAATACACAAACTGTAGTTCAACTTAGTCAATTGATTTCTTCCCTAGAAAGAAAGTCAAGGGGTAACATGTTCAAGTTGTAAGCCCCATTACTTAGTTATTTAATTTCTCTGGTTATGTTTATCTTAGGTGACATTGGAATATACATATCACCTCCTTGTATAAAGATAGTCTGAAGGAAAACCCTCGTGCTCCCACCTTATATTTTCCTCTGAGATTTTCTGTTTTTGAGCTTTTTTTGTACTCAAAGAACAGAAGCTCACTCTTAATTTGGTCTCCCCATGTGGTTCTGAAAGAAGCAGAGTGTCTTGTTAATCCAAAATTGCTCATATCCTATTACTTTCTAGCTTCTTTTTAACCGAATGAACCTATCTTTCCAGATAAGTCTTCCACAGTTGAACACAGGAAAAAGTTTGATGTCTCTAACTTCATAGTCTCATTGAGGTTGGGGAACTCGTCGGAACCCAAATGGTTTCACAGACACTTTCTCTGATTTTTTAAACCAAGTCTTTAATAAGTGCTTCTTTCCCTATATCCCAATCCATAAAACTATATCATTGCATTACCATGCAAAGGAACTGGCTAGGGTTGTGTTTGTGAGGTCATCCGGCATTTCATTTCTGGATGTCCTTATTCTGTAATGATTTATTATAGCTTTGTAACACAGAGGGTGAGATGGTGATTCAGGAGAGTTAGATATCTTGGAAGTCGTGGAAATAGATCACGATAGGCTTTAAAAAATATATTATGTATTCTGGCATCAAAGGATTTTGCTAAGTCTTCCTATTCCAACCCATTCTGTTTAAATTGACCCAACAATCAACACAATATTTTTCTGATAATTCATCCTGAAAATAAGATGCTATTGGCTGTAGTCACTGACTTTGGATTGTTTTTTCTGCTCACAAATAAACTTAAGACACAGAGTACACCTAAAGCTGACAACACACTTTCTGGAAACTCTTGAATATTTGGTTCATAGTTACTTCTTAAGACAAAGAAGAAAACCTTGTCAGGGTGAATCATTAGTTGTTGAATTGAGGCTTTATGGGGTAGGGTGGGAGGGGTAGGGGAACAGCCTTTGTTTTAGGTGAATCATTCTCTTCTTTGACTTTTGAGCAAGCGCCGGTTTCTACAGAGAACGGCTGTACCATTGTCCATTTTGTCTCCATTTTCCTCCCATTCTTTTCACTGAACCCAAAGTAGTCAGAAGGCTGTGGTCAGGATGGTGGCCACAGGGTGTTTGCCATGATATGGACTGGCCACGGGTTATTGTAAGAGCAGAGCTGGTTTCTATCACTTGGCGAAGTGCTCAACTATGTAGACTTTGGGATAATATTTTTTTTACAGCTATATTTTGTGGGTTGTACATATTACAAGTATTTATTTTATTGTCTGTTAAAATTTTTAATTAAAAATAAATGTGCTTGCTATAATAAGTAAGAATACCCACAATTGTTTAAAGAAAAGTTAATCCTTTCCCTTCATCCTCTATTCCCACCTTCCTCCGGACACTGATGTTAAGCTCTTGCAATTCCCCTTTCACCAAACTGATTGCTTATAGAAACACACATACACACATGTAGGATTTTTTAGGTATTTTTTAAAAATATGCTCATGATACATACATTATTCTGAAATTTGTCACTTAAGAATATTTCGTAGATGTCTCTTGGGTCAGTTAGAGGATCTGGTTTGCTCATTTTCATAGTAAGCTTGTAATCTACCTTACACAAAAGTAAGCTACATAATATTCCAGCAGTGGGTGTTGCACAGTTTATTCAGCCACCTCTCTGTTGATGAACATTTAGGTTGTTTTCAGTTTTTAGCCTTCACCAACAGTACATAGTAAACAACATGACATTAAATACTTGTGCTCTTATTTTAGTAGGAAAAATTCTCCAACATGGGAATTTTAGGTCAAAGGTTATTGTGTTTTTAATGCTTTAAATATTTCCAGATTACTTTCCTGAGAGGTTAATACAATTCACATTCCTGTTTCTCTGCATCCTCATCAGAGGAGGGGGAAATGCTATTTTACTGTGCTTTAATTTATATTTCACTGATTAATAGTGATATTTTTAACATTTTCATATATTTATTTTCTGTTAGGTTTCTTCTTCCTCTTTGACTTGCCTGTTCGTACTCTGTACCTTTGTCTTTTCTTGCATAGTAGGTGAGAGGCTGGGCTCTGAGCCCAACAGCCTGCATCAGAAGCAAGGCTTCGATTTCCTTTTGTAGGACTTTGGGCAAAGTACTTAACCCTCCTGCCTCAATATCTCCTAACCAGCAGGGATAGTAATAGCACCTGCCTCCTATGGCTCTATAAAATTCAAATGGGCACTTAGAATAATATCTAGCAGGTAGATGTTGGCTATTATCAATAGATATTAGTTTTTATTATCATTATTCTTCCAGATGTTTATTATTCCCTAACTCCGGGGTGAAGCCCTGCCCCTCCCCTAAGCCACATTTTCTTACCTCCTAGATTTTACTTGGTAATTCCTTCAGTCACTATTTATTGGGACTCCCTTCTGTTTAATGTATCGTTCTAGGCCTTGGGAGGGATGGGAAGAACCTTAAGAAGCCCAGTTTGATTTTTATCTATCTCATAGCAGAGCTGTCAATGTATGGAAGGTAGAGCATGAGCTTTTAGGTTATTTTTACGTCTAAAGTTGTCCCTTCTTTCTCATTAAATGATCTCTCTAGTGAAGAATATATCTGTTGGGTATTAGTGGCAACAACAGGATGTTTTTGTGTCTATTAATATTTTGGCTAGTAGTTTATTATTATTTTTTATTTTAATATGTCTGCATTCCTGTTTGTCCTCTAATTATATGGAGCTCATACCACTTGTTCTTGCTGTATTCATTTCTCATCTCGTAGCACGGCAACTTGAGACAAAAAGCATCTTTCAGAAAGGCCCCAGGAATTGCATCTACATTAAGAACCTGTTGCTCTAATCTAGCATGTGAGGTCACAGTACAGTATTTGCCTTTGTTGAAGAAGGCAGGCAGACAGTCAGAAGTAGAATATGTTATTGTTGGTGGTGGTTTGCTGCACCTAGTACTGATGGGTTTTGTTAGGAAACGTCATGGGCAGTATACAATGTAAAGCAAATTCTTTGGGTTCACTTAAGTAGATTCCACTTGCACGTGCCCTAGCTGTTTTGATGTGAAAAATTAGGTAATAAGCAGGCTTGAGTAAAATGAAGTGGTCCCATCCTCCCTGTGGAGAGAGCTTGCCTCAGCCACGGCCACATATTTTACCCTGGAAGCATGAACAGAAGATTTGTAGGAATGTCGCTTGACTTCCACAGCCTTCAAGCCCCCTCTGATGGCATCAAGATAAACCTTGTTTTGGCCAGAGACTTGAGCCGTCACTGTGTTCCACATTTTTCCACTAATGGAAATAGAGTGCAGGGTGGCTTGCACAGCTAGTTAGTGACTGAACTTCTTGGAACTAAAACCCAGCAGCGTCTTTTCTGCTGGTCATTTCATTAGGCATAGACAGTTGCTGAAATACAGTCATGAGAGCTTGGATCTTTGCTAAGGACCTATTATATATATCAACTGTGTGACTGAGAAAGCTGCTTAATTTCTCATTAGCCTTGATTAGAAGTATAATAATAGACCTTGTTCAGTTACCGTGAGAGGGTGAGACACTTTTTCCACTGTGGTTGTCACTGCCCCATCATCAGGTGCTCTGAGGTGACTCATGTCTTTGCGAGAAGAAGCAGATGAGAGAAAACATTCTATTCTGACCCTGTAGACTTAACCATGGAGATTGAGAACAACAGAGATCTCTGACTGTCAGGAAGAATTGGATGTAGATCTTGAAGTTCCAGGCATGGGAAATAATGAGGATAGAAATGACGTCTATCTTGCAAGTGCCTAAGAAGCCTCTTCTCTGTCTGTCTCTGTTCCCAAATCCCACGTCTCCAGCCCCCATCTCTGCCACCATCTGTCTGTTTTCTTCAGTGGCTTCTCCTCTTCTATCCACCCCTTCACTGGTGGGCCCTGGGATTCTGTCCTCAGACTCCCTTTCACACTCTCCCTCAGGGCATCTCATCTATTCTCTTGACTTCTGCGCCCACCTTTGTGCTGTTCTCTGTGTCTATAACTCCAACTTCTTACTCTGCCTTGTGCTCAAGTTCCACCCCTCTGGCTGTCTACTGCATGTTTCCAGTTGGAAATCCCACAGGCATCTTCACACTCTACTTTGTTTATCATCTTTCTTACAGATTTGCTTTTCTTCCTGAGTTATCCATCTCAGGCAGTGCATTCACCGTTCAGCAGGCTGCCCAAGCTAGAAACGGATTTGTTGTGGGCCTTGCTGCGGGACTAGGAGACTGTTGTGATAACCCAAGAATGATACTGTGAGCCTCCTAGTCTTACTCTTTTTAATCCATTGCCACAGCCTTACCCAAGTAATGCTTTTAAAATGCGGAACTCGTCCTTTTATTCTCTTGCCTAAAATATTGCCAGATATTTTGGATTCTGAATGAAATCCCCATCCTTAGCCTACAAGCCCCAGGCTCACTTATCTTTACTTTTCCATCACACCCACCCAGTCTTATGGTCATAATAAACCACTTGGTCGTCGTTGCTCAGGTGTGACTTGTTGTCCCTTCATACCTGCAGTGTCTCCTCCTAGAATGCCCTTTCTCCTTTCCTGGCCAAATATTCTTGTCCTTCAAGATGGGCCTTCTCTGGAGGGTCGTTCCTGACTCCCACCTCCTAGTGCAGGGGGCTCGCACTGCACCTTACACTCTCTTTTGTCTATCTTGTTACCTGTTGATACGCTGTCTCCCCAGCTGGTGTTCCTCAGGGGTAGGGACTTTGTTCATTCATGTTTGTGTCCCCAGTGCCTGGCACATAAGAGGCACTCAGTGAATATTTATGGAATGATTTGCTATAGTTTTCTCTACCTACCATTCAAAGTGTATTTCTTTCTCTTCCCCTTTTTGTACCCAGTCTTAGAGTTGACCCTATTAAACCCTTTCTGCCACCTGGGCTCATTTCCATCCTCAGTACCTGTGCTGTGCCTGGAATGTTTATGTTTCATTGAGCCTGGAATGTTCATATTATCCCCGTTTTGCTGTCTAAATTCTGCCCCTTCATTCAAAGCCCATCTCGTATTCTACTTTACGAAGCCTTTCTTGACAGATAAGTGCTTATACGCTTTTGCTTTCTTTGTGTTGTTTTTGACTCTATAGTTGGTTGTCAGCTTCAGAAGGGCAGGGATGGCGTTTGACTTCGTTTTCCCCTCTCGGCACTCACTCTGTGTGCTGCGTACTCCTTGGCATATACCTGTGTGTTGACATAGAAACTGGCTCTCCCAAGATGAGGCAGAATTTTCTAGCAGCCTGAACTTTCAGGATGGGGCAGCTTTTAAACATATTTGGACATCTCTGTACAGAAATGATTTTGTTAAGAGTGATTTTTATTTATCTTGTTATCAGAGTACCAGAGAAGCAGAAATCAAACTGAAAAGTGAAAGCAGAGTTAAACTGTTTTACTTGGACCCAGATGCCCAGGTAAGAACTATATTAATATTTAAAATTTAAAACCAACTGGGGGCAAGAAAATCTTTGAACTGTTTATTTATTTGCTTTGTTTATTTTAGATTGACAAGCAATATAGTATAGAACATTAGGGGAAAAGAAAAATAAAAACAACCTATAATTTCATCATAGCATTACTATTGTGAACATTTGTATGATTGTTGCAAATTGAGAGCGATTTATCCAAAGATATCCTCAAGTTCACAAAGAACATATAATTTACCTGTTAAAATAACCATTAGAAAATGACAGGTATCACTGCAGATGCCTGGGAGTCAGTGATAATTTCCAACTAGCTGAGGCTCCGTCTCAAATACGAAACTGTCTTTTCCCATTTAATTGTAATAAAAGTATTTTTATGTATTTCTTTACAGATCTTATAACCATATGAATGTGTGCATATATATATTTTTTCTTTGCTTTTAGGCAATTTTTATTTTGGCAAAATATACATAATGTAAAATCTACCATTTTAACCATTTTTAAGTGTACAGTTTAGTGACATTAAATACATTCTTACTGTAGTGCAACCATTACCACCACCCATTTCCAGAACTTTCTCATTTTTCCATTTGTGTACTAAATAATAATGCCCCGTTCCTCTTTCCCCCATTCCTTGGTAACCTGTGTTCTGCTCTGTGAACTTGTCTATTTTAGGGACCTCATAAGTGTGGAATCATACAGTATTTGTCCTTTTGTGTCTGGTTTCTTTCACTTAACATACAGTTTTCAAGGCCCATCCATGTTGTAGCATGTGTCAGGATTTCCTTCCTTTTTATGGCTAAATAATATTCCACATACCACATTGTATGTATCCATATACATCTGTTGATGGACACTTGGGTTATTCATAAGTATGATTTTTAAGATCTCTATAATCATCTATCAAGTAGGTATATTGTCATTTGCTTGACCATTATATGTAACTATTATAAACTATATAATCTTACTATTAAAGTAGTAACATTGTTATGAATAAATGAGTATATATAGCTTTTACATATTTTAAGAAGTTTCCTCTGGATACATTTATGGTGAGATTTTTTAAAATAGAAACATAATGTATTTATATGTTTACATTTTCTTTTGAAGAAGCTTGACTTCTCCTCAGCTGAGCCAGAAGTGAAGCCATTTGAAGAGAAGTTTGGAAAAAGAATTCTTGTCAAGTGCAATGATTTATCTTTCAATTTGCAATGCTGTGTTGCTGAAAATGAAGAAGGACCCACTACAAATGTAATTTTTCTTTTTAAAAATAAAGATTTTTTTAAAAAATCATCAAAAGTTTGAGGTGTGCCCTTACAGTGCAGGCTGGATGAGAAATCTCAGTTCCTGGTATCAGAGAGGTGCAGTGTCTGGATTGGGATATGGAGGGTTGTTTAGCTTGCAGGGACAGCATGTTTGTGACAAGGGACGAGGATGGAAGGTTTGTGCTCAGTGTTCTCAGAGTCGGATTTCATCTTAGACACTTGAAGGAAGGCAACTGTCTGCTTTCTATGGAGCATATGTTAAGTAGCAAAGTACATAAAAGTAAAATAATTATTTGTTTCCTAAAATGTTTTATTACCTAATTCTGTATATGAAAAAGGAGGGGACTGTTTCGTAGTAATTTATGGCAACAATCATAAATAGGTCTCGTCATTTCTTCTTTGATAACAGCATTCTTTTTCCCTGACTGAGCCATAGTGATCGCCTGAATTGTTTTGTTTTGTTCAGGTAGAGCCTTTCTTTGTTACTTTATCCCTGTTTGACATAAAATACAACCGAAAGATTTCTGCTGATTTCCACGTGGACCTGAACCATTTCTCTGTGAGGCAGATGCTGGCCACCACATCCCCAACTCTTATGAACGGCAGCAGGCAGAGCCCGCCTGTCCTTCAGGGCATCCTCCACGAAGCCGCCATGCAGTATCCGAAGCAGGTGGGGGGACCGTGAGCCTGCAGTCATACCACTCAGACTTGATCTTGCATGTTACATAAATACATTGACAGTGCTAAAATGAGACCTTATAATGCACCAGTGGGCAAATTAGACTGTTAATTATATTAACAGTATTTTATAATTCGATAGTAAAAGCAAGCTGAGAAATAAGTGGCTTTTGATTTCTCATTGCTTCTTTATAAACCCTACCTTCGTCACTTCTCCCACCAAATAGACTTTTTGAGCTGATTATAAACTATTGAGCAGCTCCCCAGTTTGGCCCTGGCGCTGGGGCTTCTTACTGGTTGTTCTGCTTCATTGTTTTTTACTATTTTAATGTCTGTGGGATTTGTTTAGTGCAACTGTGAATTCTACTTACTGAAGAAAATTGTTTCCCTAGGGAATATTTTCAGTCACGTGTCCTCATCCAGATATATTTCTCGTGGCCAGAATTGAAAAGGTCCTTCAGGGGAGCATCGCGCATTGCGCTGAGCCATATATGAAAAGTTCAGACTCTTCCAAGGTAGGGAATGACTTTTATGCTTTGTGATGATAAAAAGCAATCTGAAAAGAGGACTTTATGTCAAAATATAAATGCTTAATGAAACAAAATATAAACCATATTTATATAATAGAAGGTGAAGAATACATGTCTTTACTCTTTATTTAACTTTATGTGTTGATTTTAGTGAAAGGTAGTCCTATATGTGAATAAAATGCTTCATTTGGCTAGTCTATCTTGACATCCTGAAATAATTTGCGAAGGAATTACCAGCTTTATGGTAGCCTTTCTGCTGTTACCAAGTACTTGCATGGTATTCAGACAGAGCTCATTCTATTTGTTGATGTGCCTCTTGGGTTCTGGGATTATGTTTTGGTCCATGTACACTTATATGTGAGGCTGGTGACATAGAGATGCCCTGGTTTCAGATGGTCTGGCCTGTGGTGTCAAACGGTTCGGGTCCACTGAGTTTTTGTTAGAGGGGCAGGGTTACGTGGCAGAGGTGGCGTGACCTTAGGTGGAAGAGGGAAGGAGAACATACAAGATGTGTGTTTGATGTATTTTCCAAAGTAGTGTTTGTCACTTGGGAGGTGCCTAGGTGTGGACAAGCCAAAGTCATCCAGGCTATTTGCTTTCATACTTCAGAACACTGAGGCGTACATAGGTTAGGTACCTGCTCAGTGTCTCACAGAGTGGCCAAAGGGCACTTGACTGTCACTTTCTAGCACATTGTGCTACCTGGTTAGAGTAAGCTACTGAGTGCTGTTGTCCTTGCCAGTTTTACAATATTTTTAGTTCTTTTTTTAAAAAAATGTATAAATGGTCATCTGACAGATGGCCTGGATTCTTTGACAAGGACAGTCAGCAGCGGAGGTGGATACCCTAGAGGCTCTAAATGAGGTGTACTAAGTCGGCTTCAGAGTTCCCTCTCCTCATCTCTGTGGGCACTCACACGTCATAGGTGTGTCCACCAAATGCAGGATGGCCATTAAAGAACAGGTCTGCGTGTAAGAAGCCCTGGGGGCTGAGTGCCTAACTAGCCTGGGTACTTTGAACAAATCATGTCACTTGTCTGGCTCCTGATGTCACATTTGTGGGTGAAGGATGATGTCACTATCTGCCCCCACCTTCCTCAGAGGGACAGTGTTAGGGTCAAACAGATAATGTACGAGACGCTGCTGTGGGCACTTAAATCACAGAACACACATAAGACATCATTATTTATTACAGCCCCAGTCAAGTAAAAGCCCATTTACCCAGGCACATTGCTTCAAACAGTAAGCTTTTTTGGCTGATAAAGGCTGAGTAAAGTTCGGTCTCTAGAGAGAAGCTGTTTTATTTTTTTAAACCAAGTCTGTAAAACCTTGGATGAGAAGCTCTTTTAGCTCTTTTATGTTTTGATTAATAATCAATGAAGGCCTAAGATAAGCTCTACTCCCCTGACTGTGTGTGCAACACATTTCCCAGGCTCATACATACCAACTTTGTTACTTCTGCCTGCCACATGCACAGTTTGAAATTTGGCAGCTCGTATTGCTACAAAAATCGTGTATCACTGAAGGCTAAACTTCACACACTTCGCAGTGTCCATCAAGCTTCAGTTGAAGTCTTTTCCTTCGTTATTTGTGGAATCTAAAGCTCATTCATGTGTGAAGCTCATCCATGCATTCATTTTCCTACGACCTCCAAAGCATTAAATTAAAGCAGGAATTAAGGCTCAACCATCTTAATCAGCAGAGAAATTTTGGCAGAGATGTTACGGTGAGATGATTTTTTTCTATCAGAGTTGTCTCTTCTTGTTTTCCAAGATGATCTCTAGAACATTATTTGGAGTAAATTTTCATTTTGGAGGATATTTTTACGAAAAGTCTCTGTAGGTATCTACCATTAATAGGTTTTTCTTTTTTAAAGAAAGGGGGAAAAAAACAAGAAAAAAACCCCAAAGGGCAAAAACATGTTTTTTACTTTGACTTTCACATATATTATGTTCTATTTGCACCCTTGGGAAGTTTTAGAGCTCAGTCCTAATTTGTTGCAGGGAAGGCTTCTTGAAGCCATGTGTTTTAGCTTAAAATCTTACGCAAATACTGCATTTTACTCCACGACATATTTATTATTGTTAGAACCTAAAAATCTTGAGCCTGAAAATGTTTAAATAAAATTGACCTCCAGGAAGGTAAGCTGTTGTACCGTATGACTGCATACACCTGAGACCCCACTAAGACGCCCCAGGGAGGCAAGAACATACCCCCCGAAGAAGAAAGGGAGGGACTAGATGATCTCCTGACATCTGTTTCAGTCAGATGTGTTTTCCAGTTGACTCACGAAGGCAGTGATTCCCATAGCATGATTGTGGTAGGATCATAAAGTTTCATAACTGGGAGGGATCATGAAAAGTACAGCTTGGACTCTTCGGTTTTCAGGTGAGGATAATGGAGCCCCAGAGAGATTTAATGACCCACAGAGTCACACAGCTGGGTTCCGTTTGACTTAGAGACAGGCGACTCTGTCATCTACTCTTGAATCTTCTAGTCCTCGGTTCTCAAACCTGATGTTGCACACAAATCACCAGAGGTCTTGTCAGAATGCAGGTTCACATACAGGAGGATTGGGGCAGGGCCCGAAACTCTGCATTTCTAATAGGGATGTTGTTGCTTCAGCTTAGTAGAGCACACTTTGGTTCACAGGTGCTAGAGCACATTGCCCAAAATTGGTTTGGCTTTGAAGTACTTAAGTAAAAAGACACTTCTACCTGCCACTCTGACTTTCTGAATTAATCAAACTTTGTGTTGATAATAGTCCATTATCATAGTATAAGCAAATTTGGAAAAATTAGGTGTCATCTGCTTTAGTAAGAGTGTAGTTGATTAGTAATAGGCCTGCCATACATACATGTCTTAGTCCAAAAGCAAATAAGCTTTGTTGTGCACTATAGTATTAATCAATCAACCCACAACAAACCAAAATTGGTCATTAGGAAGTGAAAATAGCAATAATTTATATTTAGAAAGCAGGAATATAGCAATTAAAAACCCTGGCCTAACTTAAGTTGGATACCTTATTCCCCAAATTGTGGGAATCTGCACAAGCCAGTGCACATTAGGAGCTGTGACAACTTAATATTTTCATTAGTGTTCTCGTTTAAACTCTAGTAATGTGATGTATTTTGGCATGAATACCAAATAACAGTAATTATTAATTACTCATTGGACTTATAATAAAGTCTTTACTTGTAATGAAGTATGAAAGCCTGTGAAATAGCATGCTTGTTGCCTGTGAAGACCAAAGAAAAGGCATGCATTTTGGAAACAGTCTTTATTCTGTATTCTTTGAGAATCACTGCTAGAGAATGCATTAAATAAAGAACCATGCACTGAGTGTGAATCCAGCCATATTCATTGCTGTGAGATGTGTTTTTCCATGCCTCTGATGCTATGCTAAGCGCTTGTTTAATGAACATGTGTTGAAGGCTTGTTAGGTCATAATTCTCCTGTCAGTGAGATGTAGTGTCTCATGTCTTCATTCTGGTATCTTCAAGGTGGCTCAGAAGGTGCTGAAGAATGCCAAGCAAGCCTGCCAAAGACTGGGACAGTATAGAATGCCATTTGCTTGGGCAGCAAGGTAAGGGGAACACCTTTTATACCTTTAATATAGATATAGATACTTGGACAGGTAGATAGGTTGACAGTCCTAGTCTGTTTGTTGTTCAGAGACAGAAAGGATGTGAATGTATAAAATTGAGAAATAAGTAAGCCCCAAATTTGAAAAACCATTCAGTAGAGTCACAGAGAGGAGAGATGCTGACCAGAGAGGACGTCTGGCGCTAGCAGGATGGACAGGAGTGTCTGCTGCAGAGCTGGCATTCCAGGGCCCTGCCACGTGCCTCCAGCTGGCGGTGGGTGACAGTCCAGCAAAGTCTGGAGTGATCTTTATCTCTGGTCTCTACTTCTTAAGCATTTGACTGTGTGTGTTGTTTCCTAAGTACAAACCATTGGCTGGAACAGTTTTCTATGTAAATTGAGTTACTTGTGCTCACCCTCATAAATGTTATCCATGTTTTTAGATAATAAGATTTCTCTTGGCTATAGCCAGTGGAACAATAATTAGCCTTCCCATAGAAACCAGGCTTACATGATGGGTTTATTTTGGTTTTTTGGAAACCCAATTTAGAAATGTTGCTTTGCTATTTCAGGACATTGTTTAAAGATGCATCTGGAAACCTTGACAAAAATGCCAGATTTTCTGCCATCTACAGGCAAGACAGCAATAAGCTATCCAATGATGACATGCTCAAGTTACTTGCAGACTTTCGGAAGTGAGTTTCACGGTCTTACTTATTTCCACACCTGAGAAATAGAAGTTGTGTGGCGGGGAGGGAGGAATAGGGGCGCAGTCATTTAAACTGTTAGACTCAAACATCAGAGGGGGTGGTGGATGAGCATGGAACGTTTTCTCAAGTCCTTGGGAAGGAAGAAGGTCAGGATGGTACCTGGTTCATTTGATTCTGTGCAGGGCTTTTGGGTGGTGCTGTGAAGGGTGGGTGAGGGTGCACTGCATGTGGAATTAGGAAGAAGGGGACTATTTCAAGTCATGTCAAAGTGGCCTGATTACTGGGTCTTGGCTTCCAGATTGGGTGTTGGGGTGCAAGGAGATATAAGTGGGTAGTTGTCTAAGATAAATAACTTCTAGGTTTCTAACTTTTGAGATGGATTGACTCATGGTACCCATAAGTGAATAGGTAGTTGGGGGAAAGGTAACAACTTACATAGTACTTAGTATTTGCAGCCATGTTTCCAACTGCTTTACTTATATTAATGAATGTATTCCTTTCCTAGGGCTGCCGTAACAAAGTACACAAAACTGGGTGGCTTAAAACAATAGAAATTTATTCTCTCACAGTTCTGAGGGCTAGAAGCCAGAAATCGAGACATCAGCAGGGGCCACACACCCTTTGAAGTCTCCAGGGGAAGATTCTTTCTTGCCTCTTTTAGCTTCTGGTAGCCCCAGGTGTTCCTTGGCTGTGGCAGCATCACTTCGATTAGCTGTCTTCCTGTGCCTCTGTCTCAGTTTCCTTCTTGGAACAGTAGTCTTAAAGGATCAGGGCCAACCCTAGTGACCTCATCTTAACTGATCACATCTGCAAAGATCCTGCTTCCAAATAAGGTCACATTTATAGATACCAAAGAATAGGACTTCAACCTATTATTTCGGAGGACACAGTTCAACTTGTCACAGTCAGGCAATGAGGCGTTAAGGGATTTGTCCAACCTTACACAGCTGGCAGTGGGTGGAGTCAGTCTGGCCTAGGGGCCTGTGCTCCTAACCACTGTGCTGTTCCACTGCTCCATCGGAAGGAGTTCACTTCTGAACCTGTGAAACTGATTTTCTTTGTTAGAGAGATGGACATTAGAAATTTTCCTGGGAAAATCTGGGAGAAAGTGCTGATGGCATTAACAGATAATAAAATGAACAGAATGGCCAAGAGCCAAGTGCTAATAACTTTATGCCATGAGTGCATTTCAATCTTATTTTTTGACTGAAAAATGTGTATCAAAATAACAATGTTATCAGTTTACCTAGAACTCAAGAAGGGCTGTCTAGCTTTCTTTAACTTCATTTTTACCTTTTTCTTCTCTCTCTTCAGTGGTAAGAATAGAAGATACATGAGGTATAGAAATAGGCTCCATAAGTTCCAAAAACTTAGGGATGTATTTTTAATAGCCTAATCATGTCCACATCAACAGGCAGCTTCAGCCTTCAAGATGATGTGAAATTTCTTGCCAAGAGATTTAAAAAACTAGAAGGGGCAGGGAAAGATTCTCAAAGTTGTTTTCAATTATGTGATCCTATACTTGTTGACTGTCTTGATGTTTCCCCTGTTTGAGGCTTTAATGGGAAGTGCAACCTCAGTTTTGCTATCTCGAAGCTAATCTTCCAGGTACTAATAAGGTTTGCCTGTTCAGCAAAGCAAAGTGGCATACCCAGCTGGTTGGCTGTGAGTGAACCTTCCCCAGGTCACGTAGGTAATTCGAGCAGGAAGAGAGAAGGATGAGGCCTGCTTGGTTAGCCTCTCTGGGTTCCTGGACCATACAAGGTGCCCTGAAATGCTGGTCACTGTCTGGCAGTCCTGTGCCCTGGCAAGGACAAGGGATGTGGCCAGAGTGTGGCCTGGATCCCTATGAATCTGTTACCATTCTTGGAAGACCAAATAAAAGAATAGCACTTTGTTTTTATTTTTAAATAATAGGGATTCTTTAATTTATAAACAATACATGTTCATTATAGAAATTTTGAGAAATACAGAAAATAGAAGGATGAAAAAGGTTTACCTTTAGTTTTACCCTTCATGGAGGATCATGCTGAACTTTTGGGGGTTATTTTATTTATATTTTCTTTATTTTAGTTTGTTTTAGTTTGTATTGTAGTCATAGTAAATATGTAATATTTCCCTGTATATTATTATAACATAAATATTTTCTGAAGGTGTTATATATACAGTTTTATAAACATCATTTTTAATGCCTATAATGAATATTGTTCATTCAGCAGTTGACACTATAGATTAGTTCATTCTTCTCTCATTTTTGGACATTTTGAGTGTTTTCTGATTTTTCAGAATTGTAAATATAAGCCACTGCTAGCATCTTTAAAAAACATGCTCTATTGGTAGTGGGTAATATATATTATTGTACATACTGTATTGTCATACAGTAATTATTGCTATTTTTTGAGTTCTAGGAAACTCTCAGTCTTTCTTAAAGAATAGCAGGTTAATTTTTTGAAAATCCAGTAGCCTTTAGTTGAATAGAGTACAGTATTTTTCCCTCACTAGACTACTGTGCAATGCTTAATAACCATGATGTAGCTCTGTATGTACTCAGGAACACACTATATTGTTAAGGAAGAAAAAATATATCTGACCTCATTTTTGAAAAGAAATTATTTCATATATTTCTTTTTGTATGTAAATGAAGAAATGGATAGTCAAAGAGCTAACCAGATGGAAAGACAGACAGGCATAAAAATAGTCATATAGGGTGTATGCCAAAATATTAATCATGGTTATCTCTGAGGGATGGGTTTATGGACGATTTTCCACTTTCCACTTTACAGCATTCTCTTACTTTTACACAAACTTTAAAAAAACTAATATTTACTTTTATATTCAGACAAAACATACAATTTTTAAAATGGGATGGTGGTTTGGTCTCTGTCTCAGAAGTCACTTCCCAGGCTGGTTACCTTGAGACATCCCCACAGTGGTGGCACCTTGGGTAGCCCCAAGTCATGGTCTTGTCTTTTTTAGTGGGGGCTGGAGATTATGGGGGACTTCCCATGGTCACTAACCAAACAAAGTCCGAGCAGAAAGCCCGTGGCCAGGTGGCAGAGAGCATGGGGAAAAACCAGGTACGAGTTCTGTCCTGCACACCATGCCTTCATGCCTATGTTCAGGAGGAGGGATTTAGTGTGAAGGGTGTGCTCCAGGTGGCCAGTTAAAGACCCAGAAACCTGAAAATAGGGATCCAGTACTCGCAGCGTCAGAAGATGCAGCAGGATGAGGAAGACCGCTGTCCCCAGTAAGAATCCAGAGAAACTCGGCGTCTCCTCCCCATGTCCTTCACCATAGACTTCAGGGAAATAGAGGATTCCTTTTTTCTTTTTAAACTGTAGCACTGCTCTTTTTCTTTCCCCTTTATTTTTTATAGGAAATAATCTCATCAGTGGCTTGGGCACCAGCTTGAATCCAAAGCTATTGTTTCTGCTCCTGTAATTGTCTCAAATGTCATTTGATAATGGATGAGACAAATTATCTCAAGCTGCTGAAATAGCTGCCAAAGCTCAGAAGCCACTTTCCTTTTTCCCATGCAATAATTACCTAGGGACAGGTTCCAGGATTTAGTAAGAAAGCAATTCTGCCAGATAGATGGTGTTGCTGACATATATAAAAAGAAATACTTGGTATTTTATATTTGGTTTGCTCATGCTGGTATCCTTTCTAACTTCCACAGGATATCTGAAGACACGAAGGCAAAGTATAAAGATAGAGCATTTTCTGTAAAATGTAGACTTTTTTTTATTGCTACAACATTGGATAGTTTGGGTATTAATATTACTAGAGTTTTAGCATATGTGACTTAATGTATCTGTGTTTATTTGTGCATTTATTTTTTTTGCATTGAAGTTTTACCACCTTACCCCCATTTTGCTCTATTTATATTGCATTCAAGCCAGGTAGGACCGCCTGACTTTGTCTAAACCCACTGTGAACTTTCTCTCCGCCACATTTGTCCCCTTCCTGCTTAATCAAACAGTACATAAATCACGAGCACAGGCAGTGTACCCACTCCCCCTTGTTCTTTTGTCTCTCAGGGAACTTTGCTCATCTTTCAAAAGCCCAGTCTGTAGCTCCTGTCCATGCTGGGAAACCTGGGGCAGGTTACTTGGCTTCTCTGCCTGAGTCTCCTCTTTTTTTGAAGGGTAGATAATAATAGTGTCTGCTTCCTAGAACTAGGGGTGTGGAATAAACAAAAAGCATATTAGAGAGATTTCTCCCACCATGAATACTGATCTTATTCCTTCTCAGTAGATCTAGATACTCTGATAGAGGTTTTTATGTACTCTATGAAAGTAATTACCATCATATGTTGTAAGTAGTTGACACTATCTACTGGACTTTTGGCTTCTTGAGGACAGAAATCGTATCTTCTTTGCATTCCATCTGTGGTGCTGAGTATGGTGCATGCGGTAGCACATCCTAAGCACTTGATAATGCTTATGGAATGTTCTTGTATGTAAGTTTCTTTTTTTAAGTGACAGCAAAGCTCTTAGGGAACATTTCCTTTTACAAAATGCAGTTAAAAGATTAAACTCATCAACACCAACCATGCGTGTTGCCAATTAATCATTTTAATGGGCCAATATACGAAGTAGAGAAGGGAGGACCAGGCTGCAGAAACACATAGGTAAGGACCCCAAATCTGTTGGACACTTTGGGAGTTTTCTGATTTTTCAGAATTATAAATATAAGCCACAGTTAGCATCTTGAAAAAACATGCTCTGTTGGTAGTGGGTAATATATGTTATTGTACATACTGTATTGTCATACAGTAATTATTGTTATCTTTTGAATTCCAAGAAACTTGGACTCTTATAGAATAGCAAGTTAATTTTTTGAAAACCCAGTCACCTTTAGTTGGCATGGAATGACTGCTGGTTTGTGATAGTGTTCCCCTTCCCTCTGTGGGAATTGTTGAGTCAGCAGGAATGTATGGGCAGTAGGAAGAGAAAACTTTTCCTAAGAGAGAGTTTCAGCCTCACTCACTCCTGAGTTCACACACAGGAGCAGTTACAGATGCCAGACATCCTACATGTATCTATATTTATTTAATTGATGCAATTTTAAGATGGGTTTTCATGTTTAAATATTATAAGTTTTGCATAGACTACAGGAAACAAAACAAAAAAACCAAAACTAATCCCAGTCAGAGAGAATTTACTTTTTGTAACACACACACTTAATACACACGTACACTCATGTACACACACACCACCACTTTGGAAATGCACATAAAAAGGGCAGTAAAATTTTTGTTAAATGTGAGGTTTTGATGTCTAATGAGCCAGGTCAACAAAAACTGTAAACTTTTGAAATAGGTTTAAGATTATGTTTTTAAAGACTTAAAGTTGGTAAAAACTGCTTTCACAAGCCCACGTGCTATGTGGTACAGAACTAAGCTCAGATCTCTGCTTGGAAATGTGTGGAAATAATGCCTCTATGGAAGCAACAACTAGAAGCAAAAGCTTTCAGCAGAGGGAGGAAACAGAATAAGAAATAAATACAGTTAGGCACAGAAGTATATAATATGTCATAGAAAGATTTCTAGTGAAGATTGGTTAATTAAAATTCATTGCTTAAAAGTCCACCTCTTTCAAAAATTTATATGTGGATGATGTCAATGGTGAAGAAGAAGCCTATTCATTCACACGTGGAAATAACTAGGAAGGGGTGAAATACATCCCTTTTGGATACTTACATTTAAAAATATTATTTTAATAAACAGTATCCTAACTCAAGCAGATACAGCTTCATAGGTGTCTCTAAGATTTTGTGGAGTGTGGTGTTTAGTGGTACTTTGCAGTGTTGCACTTTCCAAATGAAGAGGTGAAGCGAGATACTATATGTGAAAAAAATTTATACCTCATGTAACCCACAGTCTGAGGCCGATGCCCTTGCAGAACTTTGTGTGAAGCTGAGAGATGCTCTGACAGTATATTGTCATGGGAGTACACACCACTTGGGAGGCAGTGGAAAGCTCTCAGGAAAAGACTGTTGGGGGGAAAACCACTGACCCTCCTCCTGCTAAAAGAAAAGGATCTTGTTTGTGTCAAACATCTCACCCAGTGGGCACAGGCCAAAAAAGGCTGGGTGATACTGGGCTGTACCTGGAGATTTCTTGGCCAGAAATCTTAACTGAAGGTAGAAGGTGTGAAAAATCATTAAGTTGCCTTCCTGACCATTGCATCTCTCAGGATTTCAAAGAATTGTTAATTTAAACTTGGATATCAACAGAAGACAGGTGGAAATAGGAGAGACCCCGAGTGAAAAAGATTCAGCATCTTAGAGCTGGTAATGGGCCAAGATGAATCTACTCAACACCGTCTATAGTCATAAGGGAGCAAGAATTTAGAATTTTTAGGGGAGTCCTAATTTAGAGGAACAATATTCCAAGGTATACTAGGAAGTTACATATGAGACTGCTTAATAGATAACAGTAGTGTCTGGGGAATCTTTAAAACCTGGAGGTAGGAACTTTTCAAAAATAGGAACAAAACCAAATGCTGAATCTGTTGGCCACTGAGCTTTGATGTTCCTTGGCAGTGTTTTTAAAAACATTATTGAGCAGGTGGCTTATGAAGGGCCATCAGGTGGCTTTCTGTTTTCTAGGAATAAGTCATGTCTTGTTGAACTAGTCATCCCAACCACATTTCTCCTCTTTTTTTAACTGAGGTGCTAAGCTGGTGTAGTAGGGGAATGCAAAGGCTTTGGCAGAGTGTATTTACTTTATGTATATATCATGAGATCCAAGGAACGGGTCAGAGAATTGTTGCATTCCTGAGTGGGCAGTTGTTCAACTGCTGGAGTAACCAACCAGATGCCAGAAACGGTGACTAATACACTACATATTTATCTGGAAATGGGTCTCTAGTGATATGAGAAGGAGCCTGTTTTTGGCAATATTCTGTGCAGTATCTTTATCAATGACTTTTATGAGACTATCACATGCTGACTAAATGTCTTCATGACATAAAGCTATTAGGAATATCTAATACAGTAGATGATAGAATCTGGATTTAGGAGGATTTTGATCAACTAGAAATGGCTCAAACATAAAAAGATGGAATTTCATCAGGACAAAAATAAAATCCTAATCTGCAGTCCAAAAACATAATTGTACAAATATAGGACAGAGAGATGTAGCATGTTAGTAAAGCCATGTGAAAAAAGATTTAGGAATTTTAGGTGATTGTGAATTTAATGTGGGTCATGAGGGTAGTGTGGCTACCTGAAACCTGAAAGTAATGGCGTTTGGGCTGCATTAGTAGATGGATATATTGTTTAAACCAGACAGCTGCTCTGCACCCAGCGGCTCAGACCATACTGGGTCTGCTCTGTGCAGTTCTGGGTACTGTGATTTAAATGGCATGTTCTTCTGGGAGAGAAATGACATTGGAGCAAGGCGTGAAAGTGCTGAGGGCTTCAGGATGTATGGTAGCTAGAGGTGGTTGAAAGAGAAACATAACTAGGCCGTTGGGTGAGTAGAAGATTCAGGGAGATGCTTTTCTCCAGGCCATGAGGGAGAGCAGTCTGGTGTTGAAATGGCTCTGATTGTCACTAGGAAAAGGTTGAGGCAGGAGCAGCGCTTGTCAGGAATGTCACAGGAGATTCCTGTTTTGGGTTTGAGTTAGACCAAATACAAACGACCACCATTTCACTGAGCAGCTGCTCTGTTCCCAGCATTTTTCTAGACACTGGAGCCTAACGTGATTTCTAGTTCTACACATCAATGGTTCTGAATGAGCCAAGTATTTATGGTGAGGCTGAAGTGGTTCAGGAATACTTTAACTATAACCATCTTGCTGGTATTCTTTATCTAGACCTGTGCTGTGCAACATGGTAGCCACTAGCCATGTGTGGCTACTGAACACTTGAAATATGGAAAGTCTTAATGGAGATGTGTGCGAAGCATAAAATACACATCTGGTTTCGAAGACTTAGATTGCACATTTTTATGCCGATTACCTACTGAAATGATAAGATTTTGGATCTGTTGGGTTAAGTAAAATGTATTATTAAAATTAATTTTACCGGTTTCTTTTTACTCTTTTTTTTTTTAATGTGGCTACTGGAAAGTTTAAAATTGCCTTTGTGGCTTGCTTTATATTTCTCTTGGAATTGCTGCTCTAGAATTCAGGTTGTAGAGTTAAGCTAACTTATACATGTTTGATTTTTCTCTTCTTTTGTTTGTAGACCTGAGAAGATGGCTAAACTCCCAGTGATTTTAGGCAATCTAGACATTACGATTGATAATGTTTCCTCAGACTTCCCTAGTAAGTGGCAGTTCTTTGTAATAAACAGACAAATTTTTTGTTTGGTTTTTACTTCAGTTTGGATTGTTTTGAATGTCTTTTCAGATTATGTTAATTCATCATATATTCCCATGAAGCAGTTTGACACCTGTACGAAAACTCTGATCACATTTGAAGTAGAGGAATTTGTGCCCTGCATACCAAAACACACTCAGCCTTACACAATTTATAACAATCACCTTTACGTCTATCCTAAATACTTGAAATATGACAGTCAGAAGTCTTTTGCGAAGGTGAGTACGCAGGTTGAGGTTTCATTCTTGATATCAAATGCTCCCTTGAGATTTGACTTCCCATGTTCTTTTATAAATATTTACATTTTCTGATTTTTTTCTTATTGCTTTTTCTTATTCTCTTTTGTTCAACTATTGCTACAGGCCAGAAATATTGCTATTTGCATTGAGTTCAAAGATTCAGATGAGGAAGACTGTCAGTCCCTGAAGGTTTGTTCTTTACGGATGTTCACCTGTGTATTCTTATTTTTTCCACTCTAAAAATACATTTGCATGATACTTTACAACTAAAGAAATTTAGCATATTTTAATTGACACAAACCAAAAATATATAACATTACAATATGTAACTATGTAGGCTGTTTCTCACAGAATATGGAATACTGAAGTTCTTGCTCTTAATTGACTATCTGTTCTGTTATTCTCTTTAGGGGTGAACATTTCTTATACATACTCAATTCAGTAAACACTGTCTACACACTATGAGCCAAGCATAGTGTGGGTGCTAAGGATTATGAGATGAATAATGTTGATAATAGAAATCATAATAACAGATGGTCAACAGTAGATGATCTTTCTTAAATGCTTACCATAGTATAGTAGATTATAGGTAACATTTATTGAATGCTGCTTATACTCCAAGCACTACTCTTTTGTGTGTTTAACTCTTAGTTATCGTAATAGTCTTGAGTTAGGCACTATTATTATCAATATTTTTTAGATGAGGAGGCTAATGCACAGAATTTAATTGCTTAAAGTCATACTTTAGTGGAGCTGAGATTCGAACTCAAACAGTCTGGGTCCAGAGCCCAAATTCTTTACTGTAACTATATTAAAATGATTTTCTAAGAAGGGAAGAAGACAAAGATATAAAAAAGAATATGATATAGTGTCTGCTCTCAAGAAATTCACAGTTTAGTAGGAAAGCCATGGAGAAAAAGACCCTGGATCACAGGTGATACAGAAATGGTTTCTTGGACAAAACTGCATATTTAGTATGGAAAAATGCTGAGGGAACACAGAGGAAGGGGTTGACAATTTCTCAAAGGATGCACGAGAGTTTGCTTGGTACACGTAGAAGCAAAGGTCGTCAGAGGAATTGCATAAGCAAAGGCATGGAGGGCTGAAAGGGAAGAGTGAGTAAGGTGCCATCCAGAGCTGTGACCAGGAGGAGCAGGGAGAAGACAGGTGGATGGGCTTGGAGGTGAGCTGGACCTGGCAGTCAGCGGGCTCTCAGGCCTGGGGTCTCACAGAAGAAGTCCATTGGAGGTGGTGATGTTAAGTACATGGTGTGGCAGCACCTCTTTCTTTATAACACATCTGAGTTTAATTTCTTACTCTATTTATTGAATACCAGTTAATGGTGTTTCCTTTTGTCAACTCTTATTTTAGTGCATTTATGGCAGACCTGGTGGGCCAGTATTCACAAGAAGCGCCTTTGCTGCAGTTTTACACCATCAGCAAAACCCAGAGTTCTATGATGAGGTAAGTGATGTTTTCAAGGGAAAATCCAGTTTCACCAGTTTTAAGGGAAACCTCATCTTTGCTTGGTAAAGCAAAATTTCTGCATAATATACCGAAATTGCAGCGATAGAACTGAATGTTGAAGTACTTGCTTTACATATTTTTTCTGAGTTTGAAAGTAATAAATTCATTTTTTAAAAATAAAAATTTGGAAAGTGCAGATAATATAGAAAAGAAAAAGTCATAATCCCACCATCACTACCACAATTAATATTCTGGCATATTTCCTTTCAAATTCATACTTAAGTATAGCGACATTTGTTGGACCTGAGAATCATCCTTATCATTGTGTTTGCTTGTATAGAATTACAATTTAATTCACTAAAACTGCTGTATGAATGCTACTTTGGAATGTTCTACCCTGGTTCTTCATAATGACAATGGTAACTTGGTGTAGTAGTTACTCTCATGTGTTTTCCAATTCTTTTTAGAAATACCATCAATTCTCCCCGTTTCTGCTCAGAACATTTAGGATCCATTTTTTGCTTGGCCAAGTTTACAGTCTCAAGTGCCCTTGAATGCAAATGTTAATATCATTTTGGAGACCATTGGGTAACATGTTGTGTCTGCTTTCCCTGAGAGTTTTGATGTTTTGGAATATTAGAAAGATTGTTATTTTGTCTTCCTTGCAGATTAAAATAGAATTACCCACTCAGCTACATGAAAAACACCATTTGTTGTTCACATTTTTCCACGTCAGCTGCGATAACTCAAGTAAAGGAAGCACAAAGAAGAAGGATGTTGTTGAAACCCAAGGTTGGGAAGTTCATCATTCTTTTGGTTTTTTAGTAATTTACACATTAAGTTCTTAAATTGTGGTTGGATTCTGAATTTGTATCCTTTTGCAAAGGGGTTTTTATATGAAGTTTATAGATAAGGTGTAGATAGCATGCCTAGGTTGCATATGGAAATTTTTATAAAAGAAAATTTTATAATTTTAATCCCAAAGAGGCCAAAATACACTGTAGACAATGTTCTGCAGAGACTGTATTCAAAGCCTTTTAAATTTCTTACTCTGATTGACATTAACAGTTTTTAAAAAATCAGACAGTTTTACGCTGGCTTTCTTTCATAAGTTTTCATACACTTATGGTGGGTTTTTTTGTTCTTTGTTTTCAACAGTTGGATATTCCTGGCTCCCGCTCCTGAAGGATGGAAGGGTGGTGACTAGTGAGCAGCATGTCCCCATCTCAGCTAACCTTCCTTCTGGCTACCTTGGCTACCAGGAGCTAGGGATGGGCAGGGTAAAGGACTTTAAGATCGGTTTATCCCAATTCCTTCAAAATACACTTAAAGAACAACTAAAACAACAGTAACATGGAAAAGCACACAGTATTTTTGCCAGTCCCGACATTTTGATTTTAGTTATTCATTTCAAAGTAGTCTTTGACCGTTAGAAGGCAGTGCTGTTAGCAGTTCGCACAATGTCAGAATTATACTTTGGGCATTTTATATGTCCTGAACTAGCAGAGAAATACAGACTTGGAGATCCTGGATAAGGTAAAATGTCTGTCTCTGCAAACTAGCCATGCTCAAATAAAGATGAATTGTTAGGGTCAAACAAACGATCAGGAACTTTCTTATAGCTTAAGCCAGTCTCTGGCTTAAGCACATGGCAGCACATTCTTAAACCTTTCTGATTCGTGAGAACCAAATTTCCCTCAGATTTCTCCAGTTGGTTTATTGGCTTTGCATTCTTTTTAAACATCTTAAACTTTATATACTTCAGCTTTATAGCATGGTCAAATATGGCCTGTTGTTTAAATGTTTCCCTGCATTTAAATAATGCCAAATTTGGGTCCATGTTATGGACAAATAGTTAAAATGTTCCTAAAGAAGGGTAAATCACGTAACTTTTAGTTATATTCCTAGTCCAAGCACAACAGAAAATTGGAGGTTTGGGGAGCTAAAGTCAGCACAGGCAGCCAGCCGACTGTGCCTGGCCCGCTGCTGTCCCTTCAGCTTTGTCTGGTTCCTTCTGCTCTGTCAGAATCCTCAGCTCACGTGTGGTTAAGATACTGGTGAAGTGGGATGCTTTCCCTCTCAGTTGGACAGTAACTCACACAGCTGCAAGTAAATGGAAAAGATAACTTAGAAAATCCAGTGAGAAGAGCATCGTACTTAGGGGGAAAGAGTGGGCAGATGAGCATCCGCTACATTCCCGCCATGGCCAGCCGCAGCCACCAAGTCACTGAAGGTCTCTGACCACCTGGCCCTCATCAGTCCCCTCACGGATGATCATATTGGAAGCCAAGATAACTAATCTGTTGGGATTTTTTCCTCCATAATTTTTCAGCACTATGGTCCAGAAATTAAATGGGTAGATGGAGGGAAGCCACTGTTGAAAGTTTCAACTCATCTAGTTTCTACAGTGTATACTCAGGTATGTGCTGTTCCATTAAAATTAGCAGTTGCTCTGAGACTGAGTTTGCAAAACAAAATCCTGATATGTTGTATGGATTTATTTTTACTCTGTAAGTCTTTTTTTTTTTTTTTTTGAAGAAAGTATATCTAAGGTGCTCATGTGTACTGATATAAATGAATACTACAAGTAACATTTTTGTTTTCTTTTTTGTTGAGACAGAGTCTCACCATGTTGCCTGGGCTAGAGTGCTGTGGCATTAACCTAGCTCACAGCAACCTCAAACTCCTGGGCTCAAGAAATTCTTCTGCCTCAGCCTCCGAGTAGCTGAGACTACAGGCATGCGCCACCATGCCCGGCTAATTTTTTCTATATATTTTTAGTTGTCTGACTGATTTCTTTCTATTTTTAGTAGAGACACAGGGTCTTGCTCTTGCTCAGGCTGGTCTCGGAACTCCTGACCTTGAGCAGTGTCCCGCCTCAGCCTCCCAGAGTGCTAGGATTACAGGCGTGAGCCACCACGCCAGGCCGACAAGTAACATTTTTCAACAACAGCTTTCCCCTTTTGTTGGAATATCTTTTTGATGTTCTCATTTTTATGTGATCAGTTTCAGAGTCTTATAAAAATATATAAGAAGCAAATGCTCCTATTTCCACAGCATATGTACTAATAGACTTTCTTTTTCTTCTTTTTTTGCCCCTAGGATCAGCATTTACATAATTTTTTCCAATACTGTCAGAAAACTGAATCTGGAGCCCAAGCCTTAGGGAATGAACTTGTAAAATACCTTAAGGTACCACATGGCTTTTTAATGAGTGTGGAGTAGGTTGGATTTTCTGTTTGGTGGTGAGTGTTATTCCAACTCCTTGGAAACCTCCGTAAGGATGCTCTTACCTGAGCGTCTCATATCGATAGCTTCTCTGTGGTTTTCAGTAGTGGCAAACGGTGGCTGTAGAAATAGCACTACTCCTGCCTTCATCCTAGTTCCATGTGTACCTGTCTCCAGGCCAGATCTCTACTACGCATTGTTTCTTATGCATGGAAAGCCACTCACTTGTTACAGGCCTCCTTGTCAAGTGCTCACTTGGTCCCAAGCACAGTGATGGTCACGGAAGTAGTGACTTGAGTCCTCATCCTTGAGGAGCTTCTAGGAAGGAATTTCATTGCAGGAAAGAATATAAACTCGGTGATGGCATGCTAGGTGGATAAATAAAATCAAACAAAATATAATACACATAACCAGTCCCAGTTTTGTGTTGGGGTAGGGAGATTCCTGGGGGTGCTGAGCAGCAGAAGTGATGTAGAGTGTGTCTGGGGTCTGGGGTCGTTTCATCCAGCATGTGATGGTGGGGGACATTTTGAAGTGGGAGAGTAGCTGAAAGGGCATTCCAGGCATGGGGACCAAAAAAGAAATGTGAGAAATGGGACGGAGATTTTTTAGGTCTAAACAAGGAAAATGGAATAATCGTAATGCACACACACACATACACACACGGTGAAGATTTTTACATGGGATAGCTTGCGGCCCCTCCCTCTATCTCAAAGATAACTCTGTCACATCACTGACCATTATTCCCTGGTCCTGTTTCCCTCTGACTCTCCCCGCCGGTCCCCCTCTTCCAATTTTAAGGACCTTTGTGATTCTGTGGGGCCCACCTGGATAACCCCTGTGTTAATGCCAGCTGGTTGGCGATCTCACTTTCTCTGTGCCATGTAACATATTCACAGGTGCTGAGGACTAAGACGTGGGCATCTCTGGGGCCTTCTGTCCACCACAACCTTCCATCTGTTTTAGAGGGAGCTCTTCCATCCGTATTTGGAACTGAGTAGGAATTACTTTGGGTTGGTTTACTTTTGCAGAGATAATGTAGATAACTTGAGCTTCTCTACCCCACGACTGCAGAGCCTGCATGCAATGGAAGGCCATGTGATGATCGCCTTCCTTCCCACCATCCTGAACCAGCTCTTCCGAGTCCTCACCAGAGCCACCCAGGAAGAAGTCGCAGTGAACGTGACTCGGTAAGAGAGGTGGATGGATGGATGGATGCTCTTCTCTTCCAGCGTGTCCACACCTGGAGCACAGTCGTGCATATCTGGGATGCTGGTCTGTGCTGAACATTATATTTAAGAAATATCTTCAGATCCCATATGTAGGGACCCCATCTTATTCCTTGTTTCTTGAGTGCCAATAGCATCCTCATTGTTCTACTGCTGCTGTGATAATGATGAAATGTTTCCATTTTCATATTACTATTCATTGCTTTATTCATTCCTGTGGTGTGTAGGGTCATTATTCATGTGGTTGCCCAGTGCCATGAGGAAGGATTAGAGAGCCACTTGAGGTCATATGTTAAGGTATGTAAAATAAACCATTGTGATCATTTACATCTGTGGCTCTCCAGTTTTCCTTCTAAGGACTTATTTTTTACAAGCCTAGTTATTTGGGATATACTTGTAACTTAATACGCTTTGTCTTCTGTTCCTCATCATCAGTGCTTGTTCCTGGACAAGGGGAAGGATGATGAGGGGTAGTCATTCCTTTATTTAGTGAATTTAATTCTTTCAATTACATTTCTTGTAATGGGGTTCCCAAATAACATGTCAAATAACATGGAAGTTTAAGGAAGAATTTTAAGTTGCTAGGCCTCAGGCATAGTTAGTTGACTTCATTTTCTTTATTCCATGTAAAATTTTCAGCAAAACTACTTCTTCCAAAATTGGAAGGTTAGCTCTGTCCACAATCACCTTAGATGACTATGTGGGACAGCAAGAGATGGCATTAGGATAAACATCAACAAATTCTTCCTTTATATACAACATTTAGTAAAGGTAGTGCCTATTACTGTTCTAAAAAGTTACACATGGTCTTTTTAATCTTAGACATCTTTGTGAATTACAACTGTGTGATACTTTCAAAAATAAAGTTGGGGTTCTTGAGGATGTTAGTCACCCATTGTAATGCTGATTGTTTCTTGAAGTCCCTGGTATAGCAGGAGTTAGGGGCTGAGGTCCCTGATCTGAGTTGGGTGAGTCACGTATTTTGATGGGTTTCCTGAAGACATCCTGGGCTCCCTCTTTCTGTCACATGATAATCACCTTATCACCTTCCTAACTTCATATCAAAACTGCCTCTCCCACACATAAGATTGTACCTTGGTCCCCACTATCCATTCTTTGGAGCCTCTGAAGCTTTCAGCCCAACTAAGAGACCTAGTGCATTGAAATCTTTTTCTCTCTTCTTCAAAGTATGCTTATAAGGCTGAGCCGTATGTTGCTTCTGAATACAAGACAGTGCATGAAGAACTGACCAAATCCATGACCACAATTCTCAAGCCTTCTGCTGATTTCCTCACCAGCAACAAACTGCTTAAGGTATGTCAAGAGAGTCAGTGTGGCTCATTGGTATTGAAACTGATGAGTGCAAATTCAGACTCCACAGCCTGATTAATTCAGCCTTTTTGTGTGCTTTTAGAGACAGTCACCACCACTCCTAAAAAGGGGTAACAGAATTAGTACCCTAGTACCAACTTTGCTGCTTGTGTCTCGAGATAGGAGCTGCAAAGAAGCATAGCATTCCGAGTTTCCTTGGCTCTTGAGTAATAGTAAGTCATCATAGTCGAGTCAGTGAAGGACACCGACTTAGCGATTGTAAAGGCAGGTGTCACCAAGTGAGAGGTCTGCAAGGGGGAAGGACTGCCCAGATAATCCGGCAGTGCCTGTCGTGGGATTGTGCCATGCTGAGTGTAGGTGTCCAGTTTCCCGGCAGGATGGAGTTATTCACTGTTGAACAAGCAAAAGACATCTGCTGCTCAGCCCTCCAGTCTGATAACAATTTGTTGAGCAGTCAAGCTGTGTTTTAGGGTCACACTTGCTTTATGTCAATGACACTCTCAGCCTAAGAGAATTTACATCTCACCTACTAATTTGTTTTTCTTACTGGGGTCCTGTGTTTGTTTTTTCTTTTAGTATTCCTGGTTTTTCTTTGATGTGCTGATAAAATCCATGGCCCAGCATTTGATAGAGAACTCCAAAGTTAAGGTATGTTACTTTACTTGGAGGTTTGTGTTCTTAGAGGAAAGTCTCTTC
The DNA here is from genome assembly GCA_963574885.1 of Lepilemur ruficaudatus. Taxonomy (NCBI): domain Eukaryota; kingdom Metazoa; phylum Chordata; class Mammalia; order Primates; family Lepilemuridae; genus Lepilemur; species Lepilemur ruficaudatus. The sequence goes on along the minus strand of CAUYRT010014991.1, from coordinate 27,082 downwards.
CATTGTGTTTGTAGCAATGTTTCTTAATGCTTTCTACGTGCCGATTACAGGACTGCTCTAAGTGCTTTACAAGTAATCATTTTAGCTTCATAACCACTCTATGAGGGAAGTACTGTTCTCCCTGATTTTATAGATGAGGAGACTGAGGCCACCGTGCTTGAGTTACTTGCTCAAGGTCATGCTGCTAGTAAGTGGAGGGAGTCAGATTTTGAAACCAGTCTGGCCCCAAAAGCTATGTTATGAACTATTATGTTATTATAGAGAAAAGTGTGGCTTTTCCTTTGTCTAGCTTAGAAATCTTTAGGTTTGTTGAAGTGGGAACAGTAGTTTAAGCATTAATTTAAAATGTCAAATTTTATTATCCAGCATTTACTAAGTGTCTTGACCATTGTAGGCATTTCTCAGGGGCATAGGTGGAAGTGTCTCACTGATCCTGTGTCCTCTAGGACCAGTCAATGGGCTGTAAAGATGCAGTCCCAAATTTCCTCCCTTCTGCTTGCCTGTCTGCAGTGGGACCTGGATATGTGTGTCTTTGTTACTGTGGGACCACCCCCCAACCTTGCTGCCACCATCCCCCAGTTCCCACTGGGCTTGGCCTGGTCTCGTCTCTGAATTGGTGCCTGCCAAGGTATGATTGGCCATCTGAGGCTCAAGGTGGATACGTTTTTATGAAGTTCCAGTGCAGTAACAGAAGTGACAATGTCACTTTCTCGTCTTGAAGACTCCAGAGCTCCATCTGAGACTGTTGTCCTTGTGACGGTACATTCTTGTGGCTAGCTGGTTGAAGTGGAAGGAGCCAGTGGCGCCAGGCACTCACAATAAATGCTTGTGTTGCAACCCTCAATTCTTATAGGCGGGAGAGAAGCAATCAGGAGGGAGGGTCAAGATGTAGGCCTCTCCTGCACAGGGATCTGGAGTCTCAGAGGAAGCCTTGGAGAAGCTGCTAGGTTTTGCTGGATGAGAGGTCAGTGGTTAGACCTAAAGCCATAGTCTTCCTCCAGTGGAGTGGGCACTGGTGCCTGACCAGGTGGTTTCTCTCCGCTTTCTTTCCCCTCTCTCTTTTAAATCCAGTTTAAAGATCTGATTTTAGTGCACAGGGAGATGCCAGATGGACGTGGGCCCTGCCTTCCACAGAGAAACGTACCATCTAAATCATGCCAGAACAGCCTGCCAAGGAAAAATCTAGCAGATTGTCTACTTGGCAGGAAGCAGCCAAGTGTGCATGCACATACACATGCAAACACACACACATACACATGTATCCTTTGGATATATGGCTTTTCTGGTAAAAAAAAAAATGTCATATACAGAATGGGATTCCAGCCTGTATTAGTTTTATTAGTTTTCTGGGGTTGCCACAATAAAGTACCATAGACAGGGTGGCATAAAGAACAGATGATTATTTTCTTACAATTGAGAGGCCGAGAGTCCTAGGTCAAGCTGTCTGCAGGGCTGGTTTCTCCGTGGCTTGTAGACAGCCGCTGTCTCCTGTGCGTGCCTGTGTCCTAATCTCTTCTTGTGAGGACACCAGTCCTGTTGGATTCAGTGCTACTCTAATGACCTCGCTTTACCTTAATCACTTCTTAAAAGACCCTCGCTCAAAATACAGCCATATTCTGAGGTAGGAGGAGTTAAGACTTCAATGTATGCATTTGAGGGGGACACAATTCAGCCCATGACAAGGCCCCAGTGGTTTTTTCATTATTTTTGGCTCTAAATAAGTGTGATCACTTCAGAGCAAATAGTGACATGATTATATTTAAAAATATAGCTGATTCATTCAGCAGCTGTTCATTGAGTCCCTACTGTGTGCCAGGCTCAAGGATTATGAAGCTAAGTGCAGCGTGACTTGTGCCCTCAAGGAGTTTAGGTGGGAAAGTGTACAGTTAGTTCAACGGTCACCTTACCTCATGACGAGTGATCTGACAGAGTTGGGCACACAGTGCTCGGGAGTGGGGAATACAGGAAGACTGCCTGGAAGAGGTGTGGGTTGAGGTTTCTGATGAGTAAATAGTAGTTGGTCTGGTTAAGAAGGAGAATGAGGACTGGGTGGAAAAGAGAATTCCCAGCTTTTCACCATCACAGGGAACTATAGTATCCTGTCCCATCCGTATGACTTCAGTAAAGACTATGTGAGAGATGGTCAAGGAGGTAAAGAACACTTCCACAAACACTCACAAGAGTATATTCAAAATCAAGCATCAATGACATTTTTCTGAGAACTCTTTTAGAGAATCAATAAAGGAATTTATTTGCATGTTTGTTATCAAGATGCCAAATTAAACTATAGCAACATTGTCTACATTAGGGTGGTGGGGACCTGGAAGGTATCTTGTGGTCCAACTCCTCCCTTATCTCATAGAGGTAGAGATGGAAGGGTAGACCTGTGCGTTCACCTGCCCAGGCTTCCACTGCTGAGCAGAGCCAAGAACTTGTGCTAGAGCCACAGGTAGCCTCTCCCAGGTGTCCTGGCATTTCCAGCCTTATAATGTGATGTGCTAGCTCCCCTGCCCTGGGAAATGGTTTATTTGTCTTTGGAACTTTACACAAACCACTCATATGCTACCATGCACAACCTTTTCCATAAGTTAATTATGTCTTGGCCCTAAAACAATATTCAGAGAGTTTTTAAAAGTAGGTTTTTTTAAAAAAAAAACAAAAAACAACAAACTATTATCCAGCTGTGCTTAAAAGGAAACACTGGCATCCAAAAGGAGAAAGCTTAGCCATAGCATAATTTACTATAAAAAGAGATTCAAAACACCTACGTACCACTTCAGAGAGTTCAGCATCTTCCCTTTTAGAGCACTCCCCTCTGGCTTCTGCCTCCCTGTCACTGCAGATCCTGCGTTCTTCTTTCCGCTAAATCACACATTATTGAGCTGGAAACTCCCCTGATATTTTTTTAAATCGTCTTATATCTTAGGAGTAATAAGTTTTATATGTTTGAATTAGTTGTTTTTGTGTTAGTCTTATTTATACCTTAAGAATTTTAAGTTTTAATCCCTGGTTCCAGTATTCTGAATTCAACAATATTCACCATTCCTATACCATTTTTGATTTCCAAAACTTGATCAAATCCCCTTAGAGTTTTAACATTTTTAGACTGAAGATTATTAATTTATTCTGATGTCTTTCTAACACTGGCTTTGATTTTTTTTTCCTCACTGGGGAGTCATTCTTAAAGTGCACCATACTAGGCACATACCAGTGTTGTAGGAGCACCTGGGCTCTGGATTTGTAAGAGCCAGGTTATGTTTTCAGTGTTGCTTAAAGTACCCTACGCGAGGATATCTGGCCTATATCGGCAGTTGGGGACATAGTGTATGTTGAACTGATGCCTTCAATGTACAATTGGGTACATTCCCAGTGATAGTGAGGTGACTCCATTTGATGCATATGTACATGGAGGGGTACATTTGCATGCTGTTTTGTTTGCCTCTAATGCCACGCTCCTGCTGAAGGTGGAAATGGCCACCTGTGGCCATCTTCTCACCATTTGCTGAAGAAGGGTGTGAATCAGAGGCTCTTTTTGAACTAGCATCTAAAATAAGCAATTTCCTTACTATAACAGATGGACCTGCAAAGTTTGAATTGATTATGTGTGTCTGTGCCAGGCTCTAGTTTTTCATAGGTGACATGTGCTTAGAATTTACAATGAGTAGTATTTGAGGAAAATGTAAAGCAGACATCAGGGCTTGCTAAGGAGTCCTCCCTTCACTCTCTGCCCCTATGGTCTACAATTTGTAGATGTTTCTTTTCCATCATTTATATTTAGCAACTATAATTTCAGCAGACTGCTCCTGAATTTCTTTTCCTCCTACACTGATTCAAGCAAATTGCTGGCATTCCACAGGTATACTTCAGGAAAGGAGGTTAGAAAACCCAGCATAGCATAGGATGAATATATACCCTTAAGTGTTGTTTGTTTAGCTTTCAACCACTTTCAGGCTTAAATGAGTAAAGAAAGAACTTTCATTTGAAAAGTGAAAGGAGGATGGTACAGTTCATATTCTAAATAGACTGTTTGGACTTCCCCTAAACCGAATTTGTAAACACTGTACTTACGTGACAGGCAGAATGTTCATCTCCATACCCCTCCATGAGGGTTTTGAACAGTTGTTTATTCCGTGCAGAGCATTGAGGAGAAATGCAAATGGAGTAGCAGGTGCCGCCTCAACCTTGAAGCTGACATAGTCATTGGAAAAAGAAGACACTCAGCCTGCAACCATTAGAGTGGAGTGCAGAAGGTGTATATATGAGCCCCAACAATGATAGGAGATTAATATGGGGATAGAGATGAAACTTTACCTGGGTCTTGAAGGATACTATGATTTAGGGATGGGACAATGAGTATTAGAGGAAACAGCTCATGCCCGTATAAGTACCCTGGGGTAGAGCTCAGGCTGGCTGGATTGAGATTTAAGAGGGGGAAGAGTAAAAACAAGATTAGCTCAGGAACAAAGATGAGATTACGGGGAGCTGTGAAGCCAAGCGGCAGATGGTTTGGTAGAGACGTAGAGAGGTGAAATAGGTTCTTTAGGAGTAGCAAGATAAAAAAGATCATAAATGTTGGCAGAATGGCTGGGAAATGAGTCTGCCCACTCCCTGAAGTATAAATAGCCTATGGAACAGAGTTGTGTCTTTTTTTATATTAATTTGTTTTTAAGCTCTCTAACTGCAGTAATATGAAGTGACACTGATGAAGAGCTAGCACTGGAAGGATGAGGTGGAGTGGGGATGAGGATGGACAGCATTGTGAGTAAGAGAGATAGAGGCAGGGCCATTAATTCGACCAGCAATTCCCCTCATAGGTGTTTACTGAAGAGAAATGGAAGCATGTATCCATACAGAGACCTGTGTGCAAATGTTCAGGGTAGCTTTAGTCATAATAATCAAAAACTAGAAATAACACAAATGTCCATCAACTGGTAAACATGTAGGTAAATTGCGGTAACTCCATACAACGGAATATGTCTTAATAATAAAAAGGAACGAATGCCGAGTCATGAAACAATATGGGTGAATCTCGGAAGTATCATGTTAAATGAAGGAGGTTAGACATAAAAGACTATATACTTTATGAGTCCATATACAGTGAATAATGTTCTAGAAGAAAAAAACTATAGGGATGGAACACAGAGCAGTCAGGGATGGCCAGGGACTGGAGGTGGGGCAGGGATGACCTAGATGTCCTGTGTCTTCCTGCTCATGGTGGTGGTTACATAACTGTATTCACTTGTCCAGACTTGCCACACTGTACACTTTAACAGACTGAATTTTATAGTTTATAAATTATACCTCAGTAAACCTGACTTAGAACACTGTAAAGTCAGATTTGAGTAGGGAGCAAGGCCAGCTAGGTATCCAGTAGAGATTGGAGGAGGAGGAGCTCTGGAGAGAGACAGTAGAGCAGAGGACTTGCTTTACCAGGGAAGATGGAAGGTGATGAGTTATGCTTGGGGTAGCTTAAGCTTTAGGGCCATGAGTTCAGCAGCTATAACAGAGACCTAAAATAACAGGGACTTAAGGGAAAAAAATACGAATTTCTTCTCATGTGAAAATCCAAGCTCATAGGGAATTCTCTTCCACAGTTAGAGGCTTAGACTCCTTCTGTCCTGTTGCTTTGTCTCTGGGAGTTCTGATGCTCCTCTTGAACTGACGGGGTTCACCACCACTCCCCTACACTGTAGCCAGTAGGAAGAGGAACATGCACCTTTTCCCTTTAAGGATGTGATCCAGAAGTTACACAAATCACTACCGCTACCGCCCCATCAGCTAGATTTAGTCACATGGCCTTACCCAGCTCCAAGGATAGGTGGTATGTGTAGTCTTTATTGTGGGTATCCATGAGCCCACGTAAAAGTGGAGGCTCTAGAACCACAAGAGAGGATGGAGAACAGATATTGGGACGCAACCAGCCACGGTTCCACGAGGAGCTGTGGCACAGCAAATAGATTTCCAGTTGGCAAGTGGAGATGCAGGCTCAGACAAGGAAGAGAACAGACAGCTAACGAAATAGATCATGAGCACCACTCTCCTTTTCTCTGGGCAAAAGGATTGTGTCAGTCTAGTGCCTAGGGCGGGAGAGCCATCAGAGGACAGGACAGGTCTCACGTGAGGTTAAGAGAAGGGCGCGTCTCAGCCTGCAGTGCAGTTCTGGGAGAGGTGAGCAAGGCCCTGGAAAGCCCTTAAGCCGAAGTCGGTGGTCAGAGAAGTCCCGCATCCCCCAGCAACAGGACTGCGTAGCGTCCCTGTCCCCCTCAGTCATCACATGGGAGCAGCCGTGCCAGGTGTGGGGCTGACACAGCAGTAGATTTCAGGGCACGGTAGCAGGGCCGTGGGCCAGTTACGTCACCTGCAGCAGGAGATCTGAGGTGCCACTCTCATGGCACCAGCAGGGTGGAGGGTGGAATAAATGTCGGCAATACAAAGAGAAGACTGATTCTGGTGCATGAAAATGACAAGGGAAGAAAAGTTGTAGGAACAAAAGGAAAAGAGAGGAAGTAACATGGGGATTCCACCACAGTGGGGGATAATCTTGGAATGCTGGGAAATGTCTTTGGCAAATTTCCTCTCAGCCCCATTACTTTTGTTGTTTGCTAAGCTAGAAAAATGAAGCTTCTTAGTTCAAAGTCTTATTTATTATATCTCAGAGAGCAGGCAAATAGCCCATAGAAAAGAGGCGTCTAAACTCCACCAGAGAGTGGAAGAACTCAGGACGGATCAAAGAAGGGGACATTCAAAGACTGTTCTGAAGTCCTCACCTATGAAGTCGTGATTTGGGCAGCATCGGGTGTGGGAGCACAAATGACCTGGAGGGCGTGGGGTAGCCCGTCACTGGGTCTCTTCAAGGACCCGACTGCTAACAGGAGTATCCACAGGGGCCTCCACAGCAGGGGGCTGGGTGTAGGTCTGCAGGGAGAGCCCGCTCAGTCCAGGAGACAGGTGGTGGGTATTGAGCAGCATGTGGGTGTCAGCTCACAGCAGGGTGGGGCAGGCGCCCAGCAGGTGGACTGGAGGAGGTTGATCTTGGCAGGACAGGTGCTGGACAGCATTTCTCAGGTGGTGGCCAAGCCAGTGGGCATGCTGCAGCAGCACTGGCAAAAGACCCTCCAGCAGGGCATGGTAGGGAGGTGGGGTTCTGTTTGGCTGGAGTTTCTCAGCGGCTCAGTGGCCTTTCCTACAAGCCACCACTTCCATACTCACTACCTGGGCATTGTCCTAGATTTCTTTCCTTCCATTTCATTTTATAGTAATCCCCATCAAAACATCTAATTACCTAGGTCTTTGTTACCTTTAGATATGTGCCTTAACCTCATAAAAAAGCTTTAGTTGGTTTTATTGCCAAATTAGGACACTTAACTATAGCTATTTTTCACTGTAGGGAGAGCTCCATTTCAGCCTTCAGAGACACGAGTTGTCATTTCCTTGTCACTGAAGGGCATTAATGATGGGCTGACATGTAAATTATCCACCATTCTCTACTATGTTTTCTTTCTTTTTAATAAAAACTTTTTATATATTTTCTAATAAATACAGAAGTAGAAAGAATAGTGTACCAAATCTCATGTCCCTATCACCCAGCTTCAAGTTATCAACATTCTACCATACTTGATTTATATATCCACCCTCACACTTTTTTCCTACAGTATTTTAAAAGCAGTTACCAAATATTTTATCAGTTCATCTGTAAAAACTTTAGCATGTCATCTCTAACAGATAAGCCTTTAAAAAAGGCATAACAGCTATATTAGTATCACACCAAACAAAATTAACTAATATGTCTTTATTATCATCCAACACCCAGTCTGTATTCTCCCCAGGTGTCTCAAAAATGTCATTTTACAGTTGGTATATCTGACTCAGGATCTAAATAAAGTCCACATATTGCATTTAGTCTATGTGCTTCTGAAGTTTTTGATTCTCAAACTGTTCCCTTTCCGTTTGTTTTTTAATTCAATGTGTTTGTTGAAGAACGTGGGTCATTTGTCCTGCAGAATTTCCCACTTTCTAGATTTAGCCGACTGTAACCTCACAGTGTTACATGACACGGTTCTCTATCCTTTGCATTTCCTTTAAACTTGTAGTTGTATTTAGAGGCTCAGTTCGATTCAGATTTGGTCTTCTTTCCAGCAAGGCTACTTCATAGCTGGTACTACTGCATCATATCATAAGGTATGTGTGTCCAGTTGTCCCACTCTTAGTTATGATAATACTGACTAATAGGTTTATGTGGTGTCCACCAGTTCATCTATGATGTAGTTCTCCATCCACTTTTCATGGTTTTAGCAGCCATTGACTCAGCCCCATGCTGAAGGCCACCAGCATTTCTTGGGGTACCTCTCTTTCAGGAGTGGTAGCTTGGGTAGCCAGCAGTCATGCCAGGTGGTTAGAGTGGGCCTTGCCTGGGGTCATAGAAGTTGATCATCTCTTGATTCTGTTACCTCAGGATATAGAGCTATTGGTTGCATATATGGAACAAAATCCCTTTGGAATTTCAGAATTTGCTGTTCTGTTTTTTAAAGCAGGGAAACTTTACATTCTTGTTACTTGATTCTTTGGCTACTGGATTCTTGAGTCTACGTAAATTTACAAAGATTTTCTTGTTATTGGTTTGAGAACTGAAATTGTCATAAAGCTGATCAAATATTCCTATTAGGTTCTGGTATTTAATGCATAAAGTAATGCATGCTGTTATGTCAGAAATACCTAGGTTCTGGTTCCCAGTTTTACAAATACTATTTGTTTGATATTGGGATAGTAGTTTGGCTGCTCTAAAACAGGCCAATGTAATAGTGGTTTAAATAAGACAGAAGGTTCATTTCTCTCTTGTGGAAAATCATGAGCTGGTAGACAGTTTGAGAGTGGGGCAGCTTGTTCCCCACAGTCATTTAGTGACTCAGGCTCCTTCTGTCAGTTATCCAGCCCATGGTGTTACCCTCATCCACATGTTGGAGAATCGAGCTCACCACTACAGCACCCTTTAGGCAGTGGTAGAAAGGGAACAAGGAAGGCCAGTGGCTCCTTTTAGGGGCATGGCCTGGACAAGGTGAGTGTCACCTCCTCTTACAGCCCATTGGCCATCACTTGGTCATGTGGCTCATATTTAGCTGCAAGTCAGCATGGGAAATACAGTCTCTAGCTGGGCAGCCACATGTCCTGTAAAACCATGAGTTCTGTTAGTAAAAGGGGGAAGAAATGGAGGGTTATTAGAGGTCATTTAGTACTTTTTACTGAATTCTCTAGCCTCGGTTTCCTCATCTGTAAAATGGGGATGAAAATACCCCACTCTTATGGCTGTTAGCATGGATGGATCAATGTAGTGGAATACCTAGTTCAGCGCCCTTCCTTCCCTATGTCAGGCTCTCAGTCCATTCTTCTAGTTATGATAGGAAGGGGCAGTGCAGCCTCACATAGCAGAAAGAGCACAGGCTTTGAATTTGTGGTAGACAGACCTGGGCCTGAATCCTTGTTAGTTGTATGACTGAAGACACGTTTACCTAAACTCTCTGACCCTTTATAAAATGAGCATTAAATTTATAGGAATCTTACAAGAATTGAAGAAAAAGTACATAAAAATATGTAGTGCAGTGCCTGCCATGTAGAATATACACATAACTGTTAACTAATGCTAAGCAGTCTGGGTATAATTTTTTAGGTTCCTGATGGGGAGAGATTATTATGTAAAGCTAACTTGAAGAGAACTACTGCCAAGCAGTTTAGTTACATACAGTCACCAATCTGTGCATTTGCAGTTTGAGTACTTGAAGCTCAGACCTAAGCCAGTGCTTTCTGAAGAGCTCTCTGAGAGGTACAGGCACCAGAATCATCAAAGGTGCTCAGTAAAAATGCAGGTTCCTGCTCCTTCCCCCTGCACCTCCTGCCAGTCTCCTGAACCAGGATCTCTGGGAGTAGAGGCTGACTCTTCCTCAGTTTTACAAATACCTCCAAGGTGATCTTTATCACGCTGAAGTTTGAGATTCTGGTTCTAATCCACAGCAGTTACTTGAAGTATTTGAATACTTGTACAGTGCTTTGAAAGAAGGAAGAGTAATTCATTTTTTCTAATTTCAGAGAAATAAGATTAGTACTCTGGGTTTTTAAAACTGGCCTCAGGGATGGGAGTTTCTTCCCCAAAGGGTTGCAACTTCAAAAATAATAAATATTTACTTTGCATTCTTTTTAGTTACTGCGAAACCAGAGATTTCCTGCATCCTATCATCATGCAGTGGAAACGGTTGTGAATATGCTGATGCCACACATCACTCAGAAGTTTCGAGATAATCCAGAGGCTTCTAAGAATGCAAATCATAGCCTTGCTGTCTTCATCAAGGTGGGGACCTCTGGGGAGGAGGGTGTCAGTTAGTTATGTGACCCAGATGTTCGTTTTAAGCAGCTGTCTAGCACAGGGGCTAGAATGGAGCAGTGCTCCAACTATGTTGATGGCATGTTTTTATGTTAAAGGACAAACTTATTAACAATAAATGCTGATTTGAATCCAAGCTTCCAGAAAGTTTGAGCCTGAAATACTGACCTTTGTGGGTTGTTTTTCCCTACAGAGATGTTTCACCTTCATGGACAGGGGCTTCGTCTTTAAACAGATCAACAACTACATTAGCTGCTTTGCTCCTGGAGACCCAAAGGTAGTGTGGGCGTTGCATACTGTTCATTTTACCTCACTTATTCGCATCTGGAAATCTACCTGTTTCTCTCAGTTCTCATCAGGATTTTCTTTCTGTCCCAGGGACAGAACTCACTTCTCTCTTAGAAACACTAGTACTTACTTGCTTAATATGCGAGAGATATTAGGGACATGGTAAAACAGATTGAGAAATAAACATACCCACTGATTTTCTCTTAAACACCTAAAATGACTTCTCAACCACAAAACTGAAAGTATCTGTGTTGCAATTCATAGTTTACTTAAGATAACAGAAGTAACCATCTAGCCTTTCTCTGGCAGAATTATCTTTTTCCCTTGTTTTTTTTTTAAAGCTCTGCCTTACTAATTTTTTTAGTGTCTTAGTGTGTCTATAATGATAAACTGCCTGAAATCCTTTATTGAAGTAGGAGGAGCATAAATAATAAATGCCCTAAAAGTCAGTCGAGGACACTGTTTAATGAAATGTGTTCTTAGTTTTCAAACAAATCCCTGCAGCAATTCTAAAGTCTGTAAAACGCAATAGAGTGCAGTTCCAAGAGGGTCAAGAAGCTAACGACTAAGTGTATTATTTCTAATGGGTTTTTTAGGATCCTGTATAAAATATCCAGTGATGCATTTAATTTATGACTAAACATATTTTCCTGCAGACCCTCTTTGAATACAAGTTTGAATTTCTCCGAGTGGTATGCAATCACGAACATTATGTTCCTTTGAATTTACCGATGCCATTTGGAAAAGGCAGGATTCAAAGATACCAAGGTAATCCATCTTTATGAATGTTAATCTTTTCACAAAGAGAACCGCTTATTTTAATACAAAAAGATAATTGATATTAGCATTTTCTTATTTTTTTCCATTGGTGACTTTTTTTCTTGGTAATTTCCATTTTAAAAAGTACTGATAAAATGTTATAGGGGAACTTACTTTTCAGCAAACTTATCAAACTACAAATCATGCCAGTGTGACTCTGTTTTCATTGAAAAAGTCCTTTGCTTAAATAGTAGAAGTCCACCTTACTTACTGTAGCTTATTTTTATTTCACTTTTCCTTTTTTCTTATGAATTAGCTTTTCTTTCACCAACTGTGGAGTCACATGACACTCCTGTAGGTAGGTGTGGGTGTGGTGCTCGCTTTCTTGCATTTTCCTCCTTTGGAAGAAAAGGAATGCAAGTTATTGCTGAGATGCTTCCATATGCTGTTCAGTTAGGCGTTTCCCATAAACTTTGATCAATTTTTAAACTTGTGATAAACCAGTGAATTTGTTTTTACTGTACCCAAGACATTGCTGCGACATCCCAAGGAGGCATCTTGTTTTGTGTTCCTGAAGTCACTGGCTACTCTAGGATGTTTCTTTAGGAATGAAAACAAACAAAAAGCCCTGCTTCTTCCAGAAAAATGCATTGTTCTGTCATTTTCATAGCCATTGTCTATAGTGATAGCAGTAACCTAAATCACAAGCAACATGGCTTTTTCACATGCTTTTTATGTTTGCACGTTGAGTCTTTATTAATGTTCTGTATTCTCTTTAAGTTTGAAGAGAGTTGAACTCATAGAGATTTTTGTCTTCACTGAGTAAATCAGATTAAACAAATTACTCTGTCAGGTCTGTCAAGTAGTGTTTATTGAGTTTAGTGCCTTTGAAGGTGCTCAGGTTTATTTGTGCTAAAGAAGAGAACAAGTGGGAAGATGCCACCAAACTATTTATGACACCTGAATCAACCACTTCTGAAATTCAGAGAGAAACACACAAATGCATTCATTCAGAGACATATAGCTTCCACCAAAACAGACTTATAGTACCTTTTAAGGAGCAAGGAGGATGGTAGCCCTGGAGTTGGCATTCATGCATTCAACAAACATTTACCCAGAACCAGCTGTGTCTATCTTCAGGTTACAGTTGTGGACAACCTGGATGAAAATCCTTGCATATTCTACATAAGTGAAATGCATAGAATGTTAGAGACTGATAAATGCTAAGGAGATAAAATAAAGCAAGGAAGGGGGATGTGAGAAGGGGTGCCATTTGAGACAGGATGGCCAGTTAACAGTGGAAAAGAGTGAATGTGCTGAGTGTATGCACATCTTGGGGAGCTTTCTGGGCTGAGGGGACAGCCAGGCATTTAGCACCCCCAGATCTAACCTTGACCCTTCTGTTCTCCACATTGCAGACATGCATGCTTACTCCCAGCTCCTCAAATATGGCATGCACACCCCGGACACCCTCCACCTCAAATAGCCCTCTTCCCAGAGAACTCTCATCTTCCTTTGCAACCCTGGCACTCGCACCTCCTATGTGGGGCCTCCTAGGGTCTGCTGGCCCTTGTCCAGCTCCCCAACTGGAATTAATTGCCCTCCCTGCCCTGCACTTCAAACCCCATCAGTCCCCCCACCACCTTACAGTCACCTGTACTTGGGGACTGTGACTCTTCCTGTCACCTGATAAGGAGCTGAGGGCAGCTCTTTATTCACAGGGTTGTGCGGTCACTGTGTGCTAAAGCCCTTCTTCCTCGTGACCCAGCCAGGCCTAATTGTTCATCCTGTAGCACCGAGTGGAATGGAAATGCTGCAGGTACCCAGCAGGCCCACACATGCTCTCAGGAGACTTCCAGGGGATATAGGAGCAAGAGGGGCTGCCCTAGGCAGGTGTGTGGGGGTCATAAAATTGGCCTTACTACAGTGAGAGGAATAAATCTTTTTTTAGCATTCTTCTTCCTCTTTTGTCATCACTTGTCCCCCAGCCCTGGCTCTGCTTTCTCTCTCGTGCACACACACACACACACACACACACACACACACACACACACACACACTTTTAAAGTAGTTTTCTCCTAAGAGGTTTATGTGAATTTAAGCTATGAACTATAGTTTGGATAAAATGGGTTTAATGATCATAAACAGTGAACTTAATTATTCTAGAAGAATATTCACTCTTCCCCTTCTTTCTACTGAAGGGTTTCAAAGGACTTGGGTCAGTATTTTGGGTGGATTTAAGTGTAACTAGTTGATATGGATTAAAGTCACAGGAGAGGTCTGTGGACTTTCCTTAATAATGAAATCAGTCTAACAGTTCAAATCTAGCTTCAGCTTCCTGGGAATGTGCATTTCAGCTTTAGACTGATGTTTAGTGGCTGTTCTTGACCCTCAGAAGAGGTCATGTTTGCCTCTGTCTCTTTTCCAGAAGATCTTCTCATTTTGTCATTTAGCTTGTTGATAAGTTGCTATTGGGTTTGTTGCTTTGTCCATTTCAGTTTTAGTTTATATTAATTTTTGATTTGTTTTTAGAGGTGCAGAAATATTAGAGAATATTTTAGGAAATGCTGCGTTAAATAAGTTTTTCCCTCAAGGATAACAGAATAAATAGGTTATATGTTAATTTGTTTATTTTAAACACATTGGGTTTTAATGGGAGTATATAGGCTTTAGTGACCAGGAAATAGGTACATGAACCTAGGTAGTAAGGAACATTTCAATAAACCATGTATATTTATTCTTTGTTTAACTACATGTTTGTTATACACAAATTACTCTCATATAGTTCTGTTAATGAGTATAATAACTTTATTTTTGACTTTGTCAATAACAAACTTATATTTGTAATATAACATATGTTGTTCACTATTCCAAAAATTGGTACTTAAACTATTCACTGATTTAATTATGTAGGATGCAATATGTTCCAAAAATCAAAATCTAGTATTATTTGTGTTTAAATTTGGTTTTCATTTAAGAGTTCCATGTGTTAAGAAATAGAGCAACATTTTAGAATCATCCCTTTCCCCTTTAAAGTCTCATCATCTGTTGACACACACAGGGTGGGCTGAATGCAGAGGATTGTTTCAGTTTTTGTTATTCAAAGAGTATTGCATTCCCCCTAAATAAAGTTGTTTCTATCCTCATTGCAGACCTGCAGCTTGACTACTCATTAACAGATGAGTTCTGCAGAAACCACTTCTTGGTGGGACTGTTACTGAGAGAGGTGGGGACTGCCTTGCAGGAGTTCCGGGAGGTCCGTCTGATTGCCATCAGCGTGCTCAAGAACCTGCTGATAAAGCATTCTTTTGATGACAGATACGCTTCGAGGGTGAGTGGTCCCCAGTGAAAGGGAGTAGGCATTGACAAAAGTCCTTTATTTTAAGTAGTATGAAGAAAGTAGCCAACTAGAAAATTCAGGGTAACAGCACTAAGACTTTTTTCTGTTTTGAGAATAATATCAAACATCTGTCTTTGTAGGAAGGCTCCAAATAAAGGAGGATGGCCAGTGCCAACTTAGTCTGTCAGTTAGCAGCTCTCCGAACTGCGGAGCACACTGACCCTGTGTGTCTTCCTTTCAGAGTCATCAGGCAAGGATAGCCACTCTCTACCTGCCTCTGTTTGGTCTGCTGATTGAAAACGTCCAGCGGATCAACGTGAGGGAGGTGTCGCCCTTCCCCGTGAACCCTAGCAGTGTACGTAAGCGTGGTCACACAGTTACAGCTGGGTCCTGGGGCTGTCAGAACAAAGTACTGCAAACTGGGAGGCTGAGAGCAAGAGAAATCTATTCTCTCACAGTTAGGAGGCTGGAAGTCCAATATCAAGATGTCAGCAGAGTTGGTTTCTCCTAGAGGTTCTGGAGGAAGGGTCTGTTTATGCTCCTCCCCCAGCTGCTGGCGTTGCTGCTGTCCTTGGTGCTCTCTGGCTTGTAGCTGCATCACTGCAGTCTCTGCCTCTGTCTTCACGTGGTGGTCTCCTCAAGGTGTGTCTGTGTCTCTGTGTGCTTTCTCCTCTTCTTATAAGGACACCAGTGATTTAGGGCTCACCCAGTATGACCTCATCTTAAATTATGTCATAATTACATCTGGAAAAACCCTATTTTCAAATGAGGTTACATCCTGAGGTTCCAGGTGGACCTGAGTGTTGGGAGGACACTACTTAACTCGGGACACACACACACACACACCCTTTATTTTACCGATAAAACCATAGTAGTCCATAGTCCTCCTGGTGAATTGCTTTTCTGGCTAAGATGGGCTCAATCAGTAAACCTTCAACTCTTATTAAAAATCACTATTAAAACCCTGATATCCTGATGGCCCAATGTCCTGTAAGGCCTCAGAACTTTCATTTGTGTATTCAGCATAAATTCTTGTGGAGGGAGGGACAGAAAACGTGGTGTAGTCCTAACCTGTGTCCTGTAAGAGCTCATGGTAGCCCCTTGTGGTAACGTGCTATGCAGTCTTGGAAAAGCCACCTCTGGGCTCTGTATAATCAGAAACTGAGGCTGGATGTCAAGGGTGCCAAGGTGAGGGACAGGAAGCCCCACCTCCAAGAACTGACCACCTGCATCTATATTGTCTTTGTGCGGCCTTTTAAAGATGTTTGGAAGTTAAGTTGACTGGAAGATGACCCCAGAAATTATCTCAAAACTTTTTGGCTAGAGTTTGCTTGATCTTTTACTCAGTCTGTGATACACATTGATTTCTCTTGTTATTTAAAAAGGATTCTTGGAATCGTCTTATAATTTAGCTTTTTCAAAGCATGATCACTGTCAGATTCCTTATCACATTTCTCTTGCAAAAAGCTTTTCAAATATTAACCTGTAATAATTTTAATTATTGAAGTTTGTAAACATTTTGCGATCTAAAAACCTGTATTCGTTCTCATTCCAAGCTCTTTTCTTGGCCTCAGAGGGTTTGTCTGCTATTAATTGGGATGGATATTACCAGTTCAGCAGTTTTCCTTCCCCTTTTATTCTGGTCCTAGGAACTGGCTTAGTTGTTAATCTTGCCACTTTGTCGTTATGGTGTATACTTGGGGAGTTTCCATGTGTGTGTCTGTCCCTTTCCCCACCACAGTGATGCATTGTCCCATTTTTTTACACTACCTACATCTTCGCCTCCTAACACATTCCTAAATGTACCTCGCTGATCTCACCCTGTACAACATCGCGTCTCACACGTGTATTCTCTAACTGTGTGCTTTTCTAACCAGAGTGAGTAATTCAGAGCAGAACGTGACTTCCCTGTACTGTTTCAATCCTGAGAAATATGAACACAAGGTCTTTCTTACCAAAGTCAAATCCCTTTTTTGACTTAACTTCAAAATGAACAATTCCTCCACTGACTGAGAGTTCTCACGAGGCTCCAAACATCTAGAGACTGCCATTGCTGTTATTGTAATTCCCTGTTGCTCATTTGGAAAGATTTCCAATGTGAGAAAAAACAGCATTCCAGTTAGAAAGAGCAGATGAGGCTTTCTCTGAGGGAAAAAATACCAATATAATCTAAGGAAAGGCTGGGTGTCAGAGCTCTCCTGGCAGGGGAAAGGTACTAGAAGTGCTGGGAAGGAGAGACAGTGACTCTGTGGACCATGATTCCCTGCCCCCTCCCAGCTTGCACATCCCGTGCCCCCCTCCTCCTCTTGCCCATCCTCCACCTTGTCCCTCGCCCATGCCGTGCGCTGCTTCTCCCACTCTGGCCCGTTGAACGTGTCAGGCTGTTCTGTTTCGTTCCTACACTTGCCCTCGCACATCCAAGAAGAACTGAGGAGTCTTTTTCAGTCATCTTTGATTGTTTCTTTTCTTCCTCCCCATGACAGACTGGGAAGGACGAATCTCTTGCCTTGCCTGCTGTGAACCCACTGGTGACGCCGCAGAAGGGAAGCACGTTGGATAACAGCCTGCACAAGGACCTCTTGGGTGCCATCTCTGGCATCGGTAAGACTCGGCGCTCTTGTCTTCTCTCCTGTGTCACTCTAAAAGTGTCTTTAATCCGATAGTTCCACAGTTCATTAACATGTCACATTTGCAAATTCCGACTTTGAAGTCTGAGTTTCTGCCTTGAATATTCTTTTCCTGGTTGTGATACTTTACAACTGAAATCCCTCAACCATACACTGAAATAACAATCCCCAAACGCTTGCGATTCCTGAATATAGTACATTTAATCACTTGCTTATGCTGCTTGCTCTTTGTTTAATGCTTGTTAAGTTGATTTGTCATTTTAAATCTTAATTGCATTGTTTATGCTGCTAGAAAAGGCATATCTTTGCAGGTGTTGGGGGAAGGGAGGATTTATTTGTAGTGTTAGTGATTTAGATGAAATATGACATAGTAATTCCTGAAGGAGATAGCAGTTTGTGGCTAGAATTTAATCTTAAAGCCAGTTTTCAAAAATCTTCTCTCTTGCAATATTTTTTCTATCTGAAATAATGGAAGAACAGTCCCCACAGAGAGGAAAACAGACAGTGTAAGTCAAGATTCAAATGGAGTGTTTCCTCCAGAAGAAAATACCTGAGAAACTGCACCTGTTAATATTCTAATTGAGCCCCGGTGCTAGCTCCTTCATAAAGGTAGTGGCACAAAAATATATAATGTCAAAGAATTGTCACAGATGTTCACAGGCTCCTTCTTTCTTGATTTCTCCCCCTTTTTACCTCACTTTGCATAAATAAAGCATCCTACTACAGCTAGTGGTTGGACTACCCAATAATGGGACTCGTTTATGGGACAGAAGGAAGGGAAGTCCTTTGATCTAATTAATTTGCAGAACGGTCGTCCATTCTGAGTTCATCTCCTTACCTTCTGTGTTGTCATCGTTGTTAATATGCCATTTCGTGTAGGTGATGAACTGGGGACAATTTAAAACTGGAAAGGCCACACCCATGCCCAAATTTGTCCTACAATGCTAATACCAATCTTTAATCTTACTTATATCGATGTGCATTTTTCGTACTTACACTCCCCTTATTTGGCGATGTAAAGATTAAAAATTTAGTTCATGCATAGTGTTTGGAGGAGAGCCTGGCCCACAGTAAACACTCAGTGAATGTTGGCTGCTGTCCTGAGTGTCCATTTTCCTTTATTCTGGGCCTTCATCCTATCTCTGCATCCACTGCTCCAGAAGTGGGGAAGAGACCTTCCTCAGAGAGTTTAGAGAGTTAGAGAGGAGCCACTGGGCATCGTTCACTTGCTCTGTGTTCAAGTGCAGTTATGGAAAGTACTTGAGACTGATTTAATCCTTTTTCACTCTTTCTTTAATTTCAAGATCCAAATTCACTTTTCATAGGAATATACACCATGATATGTTTATTTATACTCAGGCATTATCTATATTTCTTCTCATCTTGAAAACTTAAATCCTTGTTTCCTTTTAGGAGTGCCTTCCAGAAACACCTCACCTTTGCATTGGTTTTACTGGTTTTTTTCTGATAGCTTTAGTAGCTCTTTGATGCATCAGGGAGTTTCCAGTTAACTTTAGCCCTGGTGCTTATCCTTCAAGAGCAGACTTTTTCCTAACATCTCTGCTTACAAGAAATCCTGTTCCCACCCATGTTGAGAATGTGCCCTCACAGTTTTTAAATGTCTTTGGAACATGGTGCATGGGAATTTCCAAAACTGATTCACTGCCTGGATTAAAGCTACTCTGAGTTTACATTCACTGGGAAAGGCACACATTCTGAGGGTCAGTGTTCCCTTTGCCATTTACTCAGCATATCACACTGGGCTGTTGGTATCAAGGGGAAGGGGGGGTGAACTGAACTTCTTTTCATTTTACTCATATGTTGTTTAAGGTCTTTGAAAGTTATACACTTTCAAAGACACACATGAAATGAATATGAAATACAAACACATACAAACCAGGAACAAACTAAGCACATTATATCACATTTCCATTTGTTTGCCTTAAATTAGGACTCTAATTCTGGAATCAAGCCTAAAACTCTGAGAATTTAGGGTCAAGTTCTTCTTTACTGAGGACCTCTTTCTCTTGAGTTCTGTGTTCTACATTAAATATGAAGTACAGTTATATTAGAAGAATTGTAATTTGGTCTTAGTGTTCATTTTCTGAGTTTTCTCAGTTCTGAGTTCATTTTCTTGTGTTTATTTTCTGAGTACAGAAAAAGGCTCATGTTTTTTTCATAGGGTTTTCACCTGTTCCTTGTGACAGGAACACAGTTTCTTTCCTGGGGAGATGCAGCTAGTGGCTGACAACAGGGCCCAGAAGTCTATGTGTTCCAGCTTTCACTTACATTTTCTAATTCCCCTGACCCTTCCTTTCTTGGTCTTGAGACACTGAATTCATGTCAGGAATAGCAGTGGTAAATCTGAGTGTTTGGCAGGAGAAAGGATTTATGACCTTGGGGATGCAGGTCTTCCTTCTAAGATTAAAGTGTCTTGATGTTGCCTGAGAAATGATAAATTTGTGCCATTAGCCAGCAAATTTAAAAGTGCAACAACTAAGTGACTTATAAAAATACTTTTGGTGCTGAGATACCACCTAACCCCAGTGAGACTGGCCTCTATCAAAAAATCCCAAAACAACAAATGCTGGCGAGGATGTGGAGAGATAGGGACTCTCTTACACTATTGGTGGGACTGCAAATTGGTGCAATCTTTGTGGAAAAGAATTTGGAGGTTCCTCAAAGAGCTAAAATTAGAATTACCATTTGATCCAGCAATAGCATTATTAGGCATCTACCCAAAAGAGCACAAGAGTTTCTGTTAAATTTAACATCTGGTTTCTTTCACAGTTTCTCTTGTCTGCTTTTTTATAGTTTACGTATCATATTTTTCTATTTCTTTGCATGTCTCATAATTTTTTTTGAAAATGAGACATTTTGCATATATATTATAGCAATTCTGAGTATGGGTGCCCTACCCCTGGGACTTGTTTTTATTGTTTACTTGCTTATTTTGTTAGTAAATTGCTGGACTATTTTAGTGAAGTCTATTCCCCACCACCACCCCTACTGTGTGTAGACTCTGAAGTTGTTCTTCAGGGAGCACAGCTTTGTGTATGTCCACGGTCACCCTGGGATGGCAGTGGTTTTGGCAAGGCTCTCTTTGACTATCTCTCTCAGAAGTTACACTCCACTAATTGCCAGATGATTGTTCTACTGTTTTCAACAATGCCTTGGGGTATAAATTGTTCTACAATGTAATCAAATTATACAGGGGTCCCTTAGCCTGGGTAGTTTTTGAGACCAGTGTTTTAAGTTTATTTTGATCCCAGAGGGGCTCTTCTTAGCTGTCTCCTTCCTTGAGTCTCTCTGGTAAACTAACTGGCCTAGTATTTAGCTCATTGCTTTCACTTCACAAACGTCTATTAATTTTGAGTATGCATTTAGGCTTGAACATCCCCTAAACCCCATTTCAACTAAAGTCAGTTCCATTGGTGAGGCCTTTGAAGCTCTTATGTTCTGCCTTTCCCCGTAGGTAAAATCCCTGAGGCATCAACTTCAGAGCTAAAAACAGGGTTAGTGCCTGCTTCTCTCTGAGTAATAGCCCTGCTTTGAGATCAGAACACTGAGTGGGAACAGTAACCAGAGGTCTTCTTGGTTTGCCTTTCCTAGCATAGAACCTCCACCCTGTGAATGAGCTGGGGTGAGAGTGAAGGGGCCCCAGAATTCTCAGCATGCCATGCCTCTGCCCTATGAGTGGAGGCTTGGTGGAACAAGGGAGCCCCCAAACCTGGTGTACTCACCTGCAATTTAGACACTGCAACACATAGCTCGGGAAGGTGACTACCAGGGGGTGCTCCATAGTTTCCTCATTCATACAAATAAGGTTAGTAATCTCTACTTTTATGAGTCATTGTGAGATAAGAGATCATATAGGCAAAGTACTTGGCACATAGGAGATACACTATACCTAAGAATCACTATTAACATAGTGATTTTTGCTTGGAAAACTGCTTCCATTTTTGCTTGGAAGCAGCTTCACAGAGCTCATCATGTTGCCACTGCAGAAGTGGAATTCCTCTAATTCATCTTTATAAGCTAGTAAAACCATAATGCATAAGCAAGCAAAGTCAGTCAGGAAAAGTAAATTATAAACCAGTCATAAGGAAAAATCCCAATAAAAATGTTAACAAAATGAATTAGGCAGTTCATTTTTTAAATAATATTTAATAATATCAACTATTATTAACAATAAATCCTACTTGAAAATGATGCATTATGCTAGGAATTCAAGGATGTTCTAATATCATCTTAAAAGAAAAGCAAGTTGCAGAATAATACATGCTAGATGGTACCACTTATATATATTTAAAAAGAACAAAAATTCTATGTGTATTTATAAATATAATATTAATATGTATGCAGTAAATGTAGTACAAGTTGAATAAAAAGACTGTGTGTATAAAATTTCATGATAATGTTCACCTCTATGGAGAAAAAAAGGGAGTCAAACAGTAGAATGGACATAGGTGACTTTAGATTGATCTGATGGATGTTTAAGTATAAAGAACATTTTTTTCTATACCCTTATTTATATGTTAAAATAACACATAGATGATAAAAAGATAGGTAGATACAAAATACAATACAAAATGAGTATAAGCAATTCAACATGTTCCTATATTTGTAGAATCCAGTTATAGTATTCAAATATGGAACATACATGATGAAAAATTCAGAATGACTTACTTTGCCAAGACAAACTAGAATTTAAATCTTGTTCTATCTGTTTAGCCATATGATTTTAAGCAAGATTTTTTTCGTTTCTGAATTTTAATTTCCACATATGTAAAATAGAGATTAAAAAAAAAATCTACCTCCCCAACATTTTTCTACATCTGTAGAAAACACTACTGATGACTGCTTCCTGGAGAATGAAGTTAGAGCCCAAAATCAGACGTATGCCACAGTGCCTCCTAGAACTGGAATATCACCTCTGGCATTTC
Source organism: Lepilemur ruficaudatus (assembly GCA_963574885.1). NCBI lineage: Eukaryota > Metazoa > Chordata > Mammalia > Primates > Lepilemuridae > Lepilemur > Lepilemur ruficaudatus. The sequence continues at coordinate 4,753 of CAUYRT010014991.1, read as the reverse complement.
AAATATTTTCATGCACCACTTCCTCCTTGAACCATTTGTCTCCTCCGTGGGAGGCAGGTTTGGAGCCATGTAAGTCTTGAGCTGAATTCCCAGCTCTGCTGCTACTCAGCCACACATCCTTGGACAACACCTTTAAGCTTTTTGTGTCTCAGTTTCCTCATCCATACAAATAAGGTTAGTAATCTCTACTTTTATGAGTCATTGTGAGATTAGAGATCATATAGGCAAAGTACTTGGCACATAGGAGGTACACTATACCTAAGAATCACTATTAACATTACCATGGTTATTGTTCTTGTTACTATTAGTGGACAAAAACATCTCTATCAAAAAGTCAATACAGATGCATATATTCTATTAAGCACTACATCATCCCTATTAAAAAATCATTTATAAAATGTCTGCAACATTTGTTACTATCCCATAGATACAGACTGATTTTTCAAATGGCCATGCAACATTAATCTCTCCTTAATGGGTATTTCCTCTTCCCAGTTCAGGTTCTACTTTAGATTGGTGACGAATTTAATGTCCTGTGGCCAGTGGATTCTAATAAATACATAGCTTTTACTAGGTCCAGCTGCCTACACTCAACTCCAAACGAAGAATATTACCCAAGTCAGAGTTACTGACCTAAAAGAGATTTATTTCAGACTGTTTCACAAAACAGCAATAAGCCTTAGCTCTAAACCTGTCTCAACTTTGTTCCCATCGTCCTCTGAAGTATTGACAGACCTAATTAACCCAGCAATTGCTTAGTGATAATTACCGTCTTTTCTTAGGCAACAGATCTGATCCTCCAACCCAGATTTGCTAAGAAACCTAAAGTGGTAGCAAAATAGTCACATTCAAGCCAAAAACTCCTATCTATAGCAAACATCCTGTCGATTAAACTCTTCTATCCCTCAGAAGGGACACCTGTCAATTTTCAATTTCAGTTTTCCTTTCTGAAACTTAGGGTTAGAAACGTACCAGAGCCAATGAATGAGTCACTCAGGAACCACTGCTTTTGGGTCATGGAAAGCTTTAAAACACTCCCAGAAATGCACAGATAAATCTTTTGACGAAATACTTCCAATTCTTTAGAGACATTTTTAGCAAACACAAATGTTTATCCCCAAGTGCTTTCAGTGCTGTCAGCACCAGCTTGGCATGTTTATAATGCAGTTTGCATCAAGCTCAAGTCCAAAATCTGGGCAGTTTTCAGAAGGCACCCAGAAACTGTATTGTCTGCACTATTCACAATGCTAGAAGCAAGATCAATAGCTGCAGTTTACCAACGTAGCTCCAAAGCCCAGCGAGGAGTCATTTTTTGACACAGTGAATTTAGCGAGAATGATGTGTTCCTTTGCACAACCCAAAGGGTGGTATTCTCAGGTTAACAAAGACGGCAATGAAGTAGCAGCCTTCGGGCTAGAGAATACCACCTGGGAACCCTCTTACTGGGAGGGACCTGAGTAGAAATATAGTATTCAAAAGCAGGAAAAAAATCACAATGCAGTTACTGCAGATACCAGGGTCACAGTGGAGGAAAAGTGTTCGTGACACAGCGTCAAGCCTCAGCAGGGGGTCTGTCCATCCCCACCCTTTCACATCTACCAGCCCACTGGGAGACCACCAGGTCTTACACACACTGAAGTCCTGGGGGCTACAGTGCTGCCATGAAGAAAGCATGGTCTGCAGGGGTCTTTTTGTAAAAAAGAACCAGACAAGAGCATGATGGGTACCAGACACGACTAGGGGTATTGTGTACAAGCAGACACTAGTGTAACCACTGGTGTGCGTACAGGTGGTGGAAAACTCAATCAAGGCTAGTCCCCAAGTAGAACATCATTGTAACCAAATGAGTTAAAACCCTCTCAGATCTAATGGTACCACTTCAACCACACTTGAAAATGATTCTTTAAGTAGGAAATTTAGAAACAAAGATGTTAAGTGAAAATAACCTAAGCAATATTATGGGCAAACTATTTAAGTTAACTAAACAGTTAAATTAGGTATAGACATAACACTGGTATTATCAATAATAGAAAGAAACCACCATTTCTTGATTGTCTATCATACATCAAACATCACACTGTTTTACTTCATTGATCCTTCAATGGGCCATGAAAGATGAGAAATACTTATCCCCATTTTAATGATGAGAACTCAAGTCTTCTGAGCGATGGGCCTCTAAGTGGGGTTCTAGGATCAGCAACATTAGCAACATCTGAGAGAACTTGTTAGAAATGCAAATTCTCAGGCCCAACCCAGACCTACTGAATCACAAACTCTGGTGCTATGATCCAGCAGTGTGTGTTTTATCAAGTCTTTTAGGCAATTCTGATCATTGTTAAAGTTTGAGAACAGCTACGCTGAGATAAAGGTTCTCAAAAGTCTTGGCTGCACATTGAAATCACTTTTTAAACTACTAATGCTTTGATCCCACTTCTGAATATTCTGATTTATTTGATCTATCAGATTTTTAAATGTATCCCAGGTGCCTATAACATGCATCCAAGGATCAGAGCTGCTGTACTGGACACTAATTTTTCCAAGGTCCCCCAAGAGTAATGAAAAGAAGGGAGCCAAGATTCAAACCCAGGTCTGAGCCAAATGTGTGCCCTGTCCATACATGCTTGCTGCTTAACGTGTGGTCCAGGACCAGCATCACCTGGGAATTTGCTAAAAATCTAGAATATCTCAGCTCATACCTCAGACCTATGGTATCAGAATCTACATGTTAACAAGATCCCTAGATGATAGGCATATGCAATCAAATTTGAGAGGCAGGACATTAGCATGGTAAATGCTAATTATACCATGTAGTCATCAGCGTTGATTTGGTTAACTATCCTTGTCAGTATAGCAGATAGTATTTTCAGATAGTGACTAAGATTTCTTCTCCCACCCACTTCCTTTCCCCCACTTCCTTGTACCAATTAGTCTAAGGATGATTCTATTCATCAATAGGAAAAGCTTCTTGGTGGTGGCAGGAGAAGGCTTACACAGCCTGGAAGAAAGAAGTGAACTCAGTTTTTTTGAACACATTTTAAATGTATAGTAGAGGCAAAAGAAACAAAAACAAAAAGAAAAAGCAAGCAAAAAATATTGAAAGCCATCACTTTTCAACTATATGAGCCAGAAGACAAAATGTCTTTGAATTCCAGCACCCAACCTAGAAGACTCCAACTGCCAAATTCACGCTATAAATGATAGATTGGGAAAGAATGCGAGATGAGGAAACAGCCATTGTCCACTCCAAAGGAGTTAAGAATTTGTCAAGCAGGAGAATGAGAAATAAATTGGGTTATATCCATACAATACAATACGCTACAGCAGTGAAAATGAATAGTAGCCCTACAGATAGCTACCTGAATGAATTTTATAGCTATAATGTAGAGAGGAGAGAAAAGCAAATTACAGGAGGATACATGGTACAAAATTTTTAACCCTAACCTTCCATTGTTTAGGAATACAAACATTTAGAGTTAAAGAATAACCCAAATATGTGAAAATGATAAACATTAAATTCTGAGTAGTGGTTGCCTCTGAAAAAGAAGGGAAACAATTAGGGCGTGGTATCCAGGGAGATTTTAAGTACTCCTAATATTCTATTTCTTAAGCTGGGAGGTAGGTACATGAGCCTTTGTCAGAGTATTCTTGCTGTATCTTTCTATGTCCAAAATATGAAGTTGTCTGCTTGTTTGTTTTATAAGAATAAAAGGAAAACAATTCTCTTTTCTCCTACTGTTTGGGATTGGGCATTGAAACTCCCATGCTTAATAGGAAACTACAATAGCTTATATTCAAATTGTGTTCATAGAAGAAGAGCCAACATTCTGAATGCTTTATGGATTTCTGTCTGTACAAAGTAATATTAGGCAGATCAGATTGCACAGATGTATATCAACACACAACCACCAGGGGTGTGAAAGCTGAAAAGGTTGTCGGAGTGTTTGTAAGAATTAATTTTAACTTACGCCTTAGAGGTGTTTTATGAGTCGCTACCTGGTCTGTTAATGCCTCAGACAGGGAAATGAAATAGAACTGATGTCAAAATGATTCTACTCGTAGTATAACTGCACCAATAACAAAACGCTTATAAGTGCTTACTCAGTGCCAAGCACTGTTCTAATCTTATCAGATTAGAACGTAGATTAATGTTTTTAATAATTTATGGTAATCCTATGAGGTAGGTACTATTATTATCCCAATGTATAGACACAGGGAGGCCATGTATTTGCCCAAAGTCACAAATCTAGCAAAAGTCAGAGCCAAGATCCAAACCAGGTCATCTGTCTCCAGAGTTCACTCATAACTGCTTCACTACAGTGTATGTATGTATGTACGTGTGTGTATATATGTGTACGTGTGTGTATATATACATATATATAAACTCTGTCCAGAAAGTATCCAGCCATTGTTAATATAACAAGAACGGTTTGTGCAACATGGATGTAACCTGGCAGCTGAGGAGAGTGGACTGGGATGCACATGTGTAAATAATGACGGCGTCACTGAACTAGTCAGCGGGGCGCTGGACACTGTTGAGTGAGCACATGTGCTGTGTGGCCATCGCACCCAAAATGACTGAGAGTAGAGCAATGAATCTGCATAAAGTTTTGCATTAAGCTTGAACATTCCTCTGAGGAAATTATTCGGACGGTTCAGAAGGCTTTCGGGGACGATGCAATGATCGCAGCGCAAATGAAAGGGTGGCGCAAATGCTCCAAAGATGGCCGAGGATCAGTTGAAAGTGATCCACGTT
>CAUYRT010014990.1:0-20390 GCA_963574885.1 Lepilemur ruficaudatus | reverse complement strand
GTTTGCTTTCAATTCTCCATCCCTCTGTTATATTTAGTTTTCAGGCACTTTGGTGATCTTTCCATTCCATAGGACATGATGCTGGTCTTGTACAATGATATCACACTGATTGGACCTTCCTGGTGAGCAGGAAATGGAAACCTTGATATGATACCATTTGTGCCACAGGGTGGGAAAGAACTCCCATGAAAATGCATGGGTCTGACACTCCCATGAATACATATATTTCAACTTACGAAAATATGATCATATTATACATACTGTTTTGTGACCTGATCCTCCCAGTGAAACTTTACATGTGGGCACAGTCCACACACACACACACACACACACACACACACACACCACACAGAGGAAACTTTCCAGTTCAAAAATGTACTTATATACAACTAAAACATAAAGACGGTGAATAATGCCTAGTCAGAAGGTTTTATATTTAGGGGTAAAGAAGGGGAGCAAAGGATTATTACCAAAATATTAGAAATATCAGGAGTATGTATGTTCCACAAGAACATCCCCAAAGGGCTAGAAACAACATTCATGAATTTTGTCTTACAATTTGAAATCCACATGTGTGTTTTGCTTAAAGACCCTTTATTGCCTGGCTGGCTACTGGCAGCTTTGTACAAATTTATTGGTTACCAATTTTACGGTGAGTTCTCCATGTCCTTGTTGCTATATAAATGCTGAATAAGAAGAAGATAAAATACAGATGCTGTTTATCTATGTCAGGAATCAGTAAAGATGAGATAGTGCTGATGAAGGAGGCCTGGACCTGGCAGTGCTCACAAGTTCATGTGTTTAGAGGAAGCTGTGGGGTATAAGCAGATATGCCTAGTTTTTAAATTGCAATTTTTTAGACTGTGGGTTATAGCAACAACTTGACAGCTTTGGAGATTGGCTAGAAAACCGTGTGTACTCAAACCTAATTTTCTTACATCAAACAAAATTTAGAAGAAATTTGTCCCGCTATCTTGTGAAATATAATAAGCAATGAATCTCCTTCTGTCATATGATCATAACTCAAAGAATGCTAAATAAATACTTAAAATATATATAAGATTTATTTAGTCAAATAATGTTTATTTTACCAGTGAAAGAATTAACGGCTGGAAAAGTGACCTTTTAAAATTACACAGATAATTACTGACAGCTGTGGCAGAAACCCATGGCTCTTGACATCTAGAGAGTCTGCTTGACGATATAGCATACTAACCACGTCTTTTATTTTCTGTATTCTGTTGCTTTTATGTCTGCAGCCTTGCTCATCCTAGAGGCACTGTGCCTTCCAGAGTTAGCCAGTTCCTAAAGATGGTAAACAACTCGCCCATTAACACACTTTTCAAATGCAAAGCAACCGATCCAAAGCCCACGACCCTAATAATGTCCTCTATTAGGCTTTCACTCTCCCGGGCCACTATCCACCTTCCCTAATTACCCCAGGGCCAGGTACCAAAGGACTAGGTCCCAGAGCCCGCTGAAATTGTTCAAACAGGCCAGTCATACACCTGCTGTTTTTGCCTTCTTATTCCCCCCTCCCTCTGTCTCCTGACTGAGCCTTGTTCTTTCCTGTGTCCCTCCCCTTGGTGTGGCCTCGGGGAATCACGTGAGATTTTGGGAACTGTGAGTATAACGAGCTATCTTTTCAATCTCCTGGTTTGTTGGCCTTGCCATACTAATATTGATAATAAAAACCCTATATATTAAAATACAGAGATGCTTCTTTACCATGATATTTGGTGGCAATGCTACTATCACCAAATTGGCATTATGTGTACAAGAGATTAAAGTCATTGCCTCTGACTCTGCTTTAGGACAATACTGTATCATCTCCAATCATTCAAATAGACTTATGGGAGATTAGGGCTATCCCTCTGTTACAATACTATCTACATATTTCAATATATATGTAGATAGTATTGTAATATGAAATATGTATGAATTATGTACATATTCAAACTTTCTTTCCCTTTAATTCATCATTTCTTGCTTCCAGATTTATATAGAATTGACAAACAAGATTCCACATGAGAGGCTGTGGCTAATTGCTGCATTAAATTCAGCAGTATAGGCCTTGTGGCTTTGTTTCTGTAGCCCTGGGCTACTTCTGACAAGGATTTTGTAACATGCTAGGAAAGGAGGATGTGCCTAAAATCCGCATCATTCACAAACTATATTGCATAACCACACAGTGGGCTCACCACCAGATGAGAAAATAGGAAGAAGACTTTGGAGAAATCAGAAGTATTTGAGAAAGCATTTGGGAATTCCTACAGTGAGGGAAAGTTTTCATATAAGAATTCAGAAAAGTTTGTCCTTTTACACTAAATATTTGTAGAGAAGTTATTCTTCAGCTATTACATTCACCTATAGGAAGTTTCCATTTTCACAGGTGAAAAAATGGTTACATACTGACAACCCTCTAGTTCAACCTAAGCATGGAGCAAACAGGGTTTTTCTCTGCCAAGTACTGCTTTCTATCAAATAAGAACTAGGAAAATGGGGCCTTAACAATCAAAGGTGAATTCTTTATTTACTCATATTTTAATTTTCTCCTTAAGTTATTAGATGGGAGATTACATACAGTGTAATTCTCACTGTCCAATTCCTACAGTGTCTCTTGTTTCTATAAAAGGAAGAGAGAGGAAGACAGACACATCAACACTTTAGGGCTAAGAAATTTAGGGTTAAGAAGACAGAATCTCATACTTCTGTTTCTCAGAGTAGAGCTCATTTTATACTCTGGTATTATTACTTAGCCCTGTCATCCCTAATCTTATATTACCAAGCTTTCCACTATCTTCTGTTGGTGGTCTCTAACTTTATTTCTACATCTTCCTCTAACATTTACAGTCGGTGAATTTCATTCTGGTTATAAGCAAACGCAGTTAAACGACTGTAGAGGTTTCCTCCCCTCAATATGTTCTCCCTAGGATTATATTTTCACATGGTAGCATTTGCAAAATGGATAGAGCAGCTGGCAAATAAAGATTATATTAGTAAAGATCTGTGCCTCCTCAGAGGAAAAGGAATTGATTGAAATGAAAAAGAATTTCTGTGGTGTTTATCTTAAAACTAACATTAGTGGAGCAAACTTCCTGGGAATTTTTCTGTGCCTCTACAATCCCTTCTGTTTACAGATTCTAGGCTTTGGTGTCAAAAACACCTTGAATTCATATGCAGTTACTCTTGTTCCTACTTCCTGACATTTGGATAGCTAGAGAATATTAATAAATTCACGTCGGAGACTGATATTTGCATTCCGCATGATCGTACATCTACAGTGAACAATGAAGTAGATGACCCAGGAGGCACATGTCGGTCAGTTTGTCAGAAAATACAGTCTTGTCTGACTTATCCTTACACACAATTCCTTAATACTGTGGTACGAGTGAATGTGTACTTCTTTGGTTTAATACGTTTGAGTACAAAAACATATTTTCTAGTTGCCTACAAACTTAAAATCCTCAAAAGTCAGACATAGAAACAGCATGGTCATGGCCATAACAGCTCTACAGTGAAAACCTTGTGGTCATGACAATGACCATCTAGCCAACCACCACCTAAGAGTTAATCACAGACTGAGAAAAAGGCCTGAAATGAAGTCAGGGGCTTTTCTTAATCTAGTCAGTTACTTAAATGACCTGTAGAGTCTGCCCACAGATTTATTTGTATTATCAGAAGTGGTAATGCCTTGAGGGTTCTCACTTCATAGAAAATAAGGTATTTATTAACAAATAATATGCTGAAACATGTTTAAACTCCTGGATAATTAAAAAAATAAACTGAAAGCAACAACGATGGAAATTTATAAAAATTTGTGGTATTAAAAGCTGGAAGCATCAGGATGCATCAAATGTAATACAAAAAGAGAGAAGGAGAAAACATTCATGTTTGCAGTACAGAAAAGGGAAAACTTAGGAGGTCTAAGAAAAGAGTGAGCTTTGTCAACAAAGGAGACCGCAATGTCCAGATGATCTGTCCCCAAGCAGGTGAGACCCTGGCCTCCTGAGATCACTGGAGCACTGGTTCACTACCTCAGCTTATTTCCAGAATTCCTTTGATTTGTCTAGTCATTTTTATGGCATTATTTCAACCAACTGATTATCTAGTGTTCAGAAACTTGACACCCACAATTAAGGTCTTCTTGTCAACAAAGTGGTACCCCGAGATCTGACATCTGGGAATAAATTACCATCTGCTGTAACTACACATATTCTGTAATCTAGTAAAGACTCCTTTTTTTAATTTAACTTGTATGTCTGCTTTAAAAAACGGTGGCAGATGTTTTTCTCATATTGTTTTTAAAAAATTAAATCTTACTTTCTGACTTAATAGAAATTAAATTGTTAGTAAGTTTTTGCCCTATTACAAAGTTGTTAAAATGTCAAGAGTAATTTCGTTCCCATCTATTTTGACCATTATTTATTTGCTAAGTAGTAAAAGATTGTGTTTAAGGATTCAAATATAAACTTATGGTGCTTTAGACCCTGTGAGCCATTTCGTGACTGGGAAAGAGCTCTGTAGTCCAGAGGTCTGATGTTCAAGTGCCCCAGAGGAAGAGAATGAATCAGAGCTTCAGAGCTGAGTAACTGGAACAAGAATATAAAAGAAACAAAAGCAGACCAAAGAAGGATGGTACTTCAGGACTCTTCTAAAACAAGAAGGAGCTTTAATATACCAGCTTGAGCTGACCTTTGATAATAGGGACATAAGGTCTCAAAAGGCTGCTAAATTCTGCTTTAGGTAGAAGTAGGCTGATGCTGTGGAGTTTATTTTGTGGTTCAGAATCCCAGTCCTTGTGGTCAGAGGGTAATACTGATATGTGGAGGGAATTCAGGTGCATTTGGCTTCCTCAATTCTGGACACAACCCAAAATTTAGTTTCTAACTCTCTGCATTGTGATAAGGGAGTGAGCTTAGTGATCAGCTCAAGTATGAAGTCTATTTTATTGAGTGCTTTTTAATAATTGACTTACTTTTAGAAGATGTGAAAGCTATTTAATTGTTTAGGTTTAGAATATATTGTCTTGCGTGAACAAAAGATGTTTTTGAGCTGGAAATTATGGTGTGACCATGAGGATATTTAATTTTCAAGTATTAATTTAACTTTTTCTCCCTAAGCAACATATGGCAGTTAAGCTGATATTAATTTGCAGTACAGATGTGTTGTACAGAGAAGAGGAGTAGATGGCAGAGCAAGGAAAGAAGAAAAAATGTTTGCCTAGCATCTTCTAGCCCTGAATTGTAATGATCAGAACGGGAATATTACACTCCCCTCCCATTCCCCAGTAAAGATGTATTGCTTGAGTTGCTCATGCTTCTTAGCCAAAGTGATCAAGTTACTCCTAACCAACATTTTAATAAGAGGGGTCACCAGGGTTAGAAGCTTGTGGCCAACCAACAGTGAATTGAAGTGACTCACAGACGTGTATTGAGATGCTTAAAAAAAAATTGCTACTTATTGACTAAGGACTATTCCAGGTACCTTTAGACACCTTGGTTAAAAGAGCTTACACTATGCTTTGAGTAGCTTCCTGACTTTAAACCAAAATGCTACTTAATTTGATTCTATTAAATGTCTTGGGAAAAAGCAGTTCAATTTGCCAGGGTACAGTCGATTGGTTTGTTCTGTCCTTAATTTGGTTGACTCAATTGCAATCCAATTTAGCCAACAATTATGAAAGCTGTAGTTTCTGAATTAACCATGTTTTGATACATGGTTTTGTCATTATCCTAAACTGGAAGGCATAATACCATTTGGTTGGTTGCCTTTCTTCCTCATATACTTCTGGGTTTTTCAACTTTCTTTCCATTATATTTATACTTTGTTTTTACTTAAGTGATATCTTTATACTGGATTTCCGCCCCCCCCCCCGTTCTTGATTCTATAAAGACCTTTAATGCTTTTTCCTATGCTTTCCAGGTGATTTGTCATCTCTTCTTGTGAGGTAATGGAATATTCTTTTCTAGTGGAGCTTCACCACAGTAAATATCCTGTTCATACTCTGTTCCTGGAGGCCCCTTCATCTCCTGCACTTACTGAAGACCCTGACATTAGGCCCTTGGTTGTAACATTGAGTTGTAACTAATTGTGATCCATTAGCCCATAGGTTTTATTTTTGAATTGACACATTGTAATTGTATATATTTATGGGGTATGATTTGATGTTTTATTACATAGCTATGTAGTTTAATGATCCAATCAGGATAGTTAGTGTATCCAATAACCCAACGATTTTGGGCAATTCCGCTTTCTAGCCTTTGGTTAATGGATATATTTATGCTTTTGAGTGATTATCTTCAGATGACTATATGCCTTCTCCCTTTTATTTACAAGTTGAACCTCATTTTGTTCACTTCTGTTCCCAGTTGCACACATTTTTGGGAAATTTACATCGCCTTTCTCTCCACATTAGGTTGGTTTAACAACATCCAATTTGGACTCATCAGCCAATGTGGCTTTGAGAAGTTCATTTCCTATATTAGATTGTTAATAAAGACAAAAATTTGTTCTCCTCTTAATTCCTCTAAAACATTGTTTACACTTCTCTCTTATCACCTCCCAAACAACTTTGCATACGATTAGTTGTGTTCATTTTTCCTACCAGATTACAAGTGTCTTTGGGGCAGAGAATATGCAGCTTTGCATTTCCCACAGGGACTAACATAATGCTTTACGCATGGTAGGAGGTTAGTAAGCATGTTGTGAATTACATTATTATGAAAATTCGTAGTAGACTGGGCAAATGCCTCCTTAGAGCTAGAAATATTGTTATTCAACCTAACACATAGCTTGTGTTTTTCCTTCTTACTGTCTTTCAGCTGATGTTTACCACATGTATTTATGCAAATTAGTTTGAATTAACACAATCTTTATAGTTTGAGATACTGCATTATGTATTTTAAAGTCCAGGCACACAATAAGTGTCACTTTTGTTCTAATCATAACATAAAATTCAACAGGGAAGCTTTTTTTGTTTTTCGTGTTTTTTTTTTTTTTGTAAGCTAATTGGGCATTTCTATCCTGGTGTTTAAAATTCTGATTACTTTTGTTTTGAGCTATTTAAATGTTTTCCCTTGGCATTTTCTAATTATTACATAAAATAACACAAGCAGATAAACAGGAGCAGTGTTTCAGCCTTCTATCTTGTTTTGCCAGAGAAGCCAAAGTGATTGTGTTAGCCTTGAGGTCTCTTTTCCTAATTTTCCTCTAGTTTTCTGTGATAACACATTCTTCTGATTTAAAATGTAGAACAATTGCACTGTAAAAAAATAGAAAATACAAAAAAAAAAGAAAAGAAAAGTTATAATCTATAATTCAGGGATTATCATCTTTAATGTTTTAGGACTATATGCTGCTTTAATAAAAAATGTTGTATAATTTTCTTTTTCCACTTAAAAGTATACATGAAACATTTTTTAGAGTTATTAAATATTCTCCTATGATATCATTTTTGACATTTGCTTATTATTCTGATACATCTTTAATGCATTTTGCTTTATTGTGCTGCATAGATATTGTGTTTTTTTGACAAATTGAAGATTTGTGGCCACCTTGTATTGAGCAAGTCTTTTGGTACCATTTTTCCACCAGCAAATGCTCACTTCATGTCTCTGTGTCATATTTTGTAAATTCTTGCAATATTTCAAACATTGCCATTATTATATCTGTTATGGTGATTTGGGATGCGTGATAATTGATGTTACTTGATGCTTTTCTACTTTTTGACGTAGGCAATTATTACTATAAACTTTCCTCTTGTTACTGCTTTTACTGTATCCCATAGGTTCTGATATGCTATGTTTTTATTTTCTTTTCTTTTGAGAAATTTTTAAATTTCCTTCTTAATCTCTTCATTGATCCATTGGTCATTCAGGAGCATATTTTTTAATCTCCGTATGTTTGTATAGTTTTCAATATTCATCTTGTTAATGATTTCTAGTTTTATTCCATTGTGGTCAGATAAAATACTTGGTATGATTGCAACCTTTTTGAATTTTTTAAGACTTTTTTGGTGGCCTAATGTATGGTTGATCCTTGAGAGTGATCCATGAGCTGAGGAGAAGAATGTGTGTTCTGCAGCTGTTGGATGAAACATTCTGTCAATATCTATTAAGTCCATTTGGTCTACAGTACAGATTAAATCCAATATTTCTTTGTTGAATGGATGGATGGTCTGTCCAATGCTGAAAGTGGAGTGTTGAGGTCTCCAGTGATTATCATATTGGGGTCTATCTCTCTCTTTAGCTCTGATAATATTTACTTTATATATCTGGCTGCTCCAGTGTTGAGTGCATATATATTTAGAATTATTTTCTCCTCTGGTTGAATCGACCCCTTTATCATTATACAATGACCTTCTTTATCTCTTTTTATAGTTTTTGTCTTGAAATCTATTTTATCTGATATAACTATAGCCACCCCTGCTCTTTTTTGGTTTCCATTTGCATGGACTATCTTTTCCCATCCCTTTATTTTCAGCCTGTGTGTGTCTTGATAGGTATTTTCAGCCTATGTGTGTCTTTTTAGGTGAAGCAGGTTTTTTGCAGACAACATATGGTTGGCTCTTGGTTTTTTGTCCATTCAGACACTCTATGTCTTTTGATTGGAGAGTTGAGTTCATTCACATTCAATGTTATTATTGATAAGTAGGGACTTACTACTGCCATGTTGTTATTTGATTTGTGGTTGTTGGTTGTTTTGTGGTTTTCTCTTTCTTTCTTACTTTCTTCCTGTCTTCTTTTATTCAAAATTATTTTCTGTGGCAGTGTGATTTAATTTCTTGTTTTTTATTTTTTGTGTATCTTTTACAGGTTTTTGATTTGAAGTTACCATGAGGCTTGCAAAAGCCATTTTATAACCAATTAGTTTAAAGATATGACAACTCTCCTTATGAATAGACAAATAAGCAAAGAGAAATCCAACAGAAATTCTACTCTCTAATTCTATCCCCCCTTTTTAACTTTTTTTGTTTCCATTCATATCATTTTTATAGTATCTGTTTCTCACAAAGTTATTGTAGTTATTTTTGATAGCTTTGTCTTTCAGCCTTCCTACTCAAGATATAAGTGGTTTGTGTACTGCATTTACAGCAATAGAGTATCCTGTATTTGTGTCCTTACTGTTACCAGTAAACTGTGTACCTTCAGATGATTTCTCATTGTTCATTAACGTTCTTTGCTTTCAGATTGAAAAACTTTTAGCATTTCTTATAGGACAGGTCTGGTGTTGATGAAATTCTTCAGGTTTTGTTTGTTTGGGATAGTCTTCATTTTTCCTTTATGTATGAAGGATATTTTTGTAGGATATAATATTCTGAGGTTAAGGTTATTTTCCTTTAGCACTTTGAATATGTCGTGTTGCTCTCTCCTCGCCGGTAAGGTTTCTACTGAAAAGTCTGTTGCCAGATGTATGGGAGGTCATTTATATGTCATTTTTCTATCTTATTTCTTGCTTCCCTTATGATCTTTTCTTTATCTATGACCTTTGGGAGCTTGATTATTAAATGCCTTGAAGTAGTCTTATTTGGGTTAAGTCTGCTGTGTGTTCTATGATCTTCTTATAATTGAATATTAATATCTTTTTCTAGGTTTGGAAAGTTCTCTGTTATCATTTCTGTGAATAAACTTTCTACCCCAATCTGTCTCTCTACCTTGTATTTAAGGCCAATAGCTCCTAAATTTGCTCTTTCGAGGTTATTTTCTAGATCCAGTAGGATTGTTTCATTCTTATTTATTCTTTCTTCTTCTTTCTCTTATGACTGTGTATTTTCAAATAGTCTGTCTTCAAGTGCACTAATTCACTCTTCTGCTTGATTAATTCTGCTTTAGAGAGACATGGATGCATTTCTAAATTTGCCAATTGAATGCTCAAGCTCTAGAATTTCTACTTGAATTTTTTTTATTACTTCAGTGTCTTCATTAAATTTCTCTGATAGGCTTCTGATTTGCTTCTCTGTGTTTTCTTAAAGTGTATTGCACTTCTTCAAGATAGCTATTTTGAATTTTTTGTCTGAAACGTCACATATATCCAGTACTCTGGATTGGTCACTGGTACTTTATTTAGTTTGTTTGGTGAGGGCATGTCTTCCTGGATGATCCTGATACTTGTGGATGTTCAGCAATGTCTGGGCATTGAAGAATTTTTATTTTAAATCCCCAGGTATTTATTTTAATCTTCATGGTCTGGTCTTGTTTGATCCCATCCTTCTTGAGAAGGCTTTCCAGATACTCAAAGGGAGTAAGTGTTGTGGTTTAAGTCTCTGGTCACTGCAGCTATATTGGCCCTGGGGACACCCCAAGCCCAGTAATGCTGTGACTCTTGCAGGCTTTGAGCACTACTGCCTTGATGAGCTTGGGTAAGATACAAGAGAATTCCAGTCTCTCCACATCCACCCCCATAATAGCCTGAATTAAAAAAAAATAAAAATTAAACTAAAAAAAAGATAAAAAAGAATTGTTTAAATTACCGGCAAAGTTTCTCACTCTCTGAGCTGGGTTGCTGGAGTTGGGGAAGGAGTGATGTGGGCACTCCCTCTTGGCCACCAGCACCAGGTCATACTTGAAGCCAGCCCAGCCTGACTCAAAGTTGGTGGTGACTGTTCCCTGGCTACCTCTGATGTTCATTTAAAGCCTAAGGGCTCTTTAGTCTGCAGGTGGTGAATCCTGCCAGGATTGGGCCTTTCCCTTTAAGACAGCATGTTTCTTTCTGGTCCAAGGTTGGTCCAGAAATAGATTCCATTAACTAAAGCTTAGATTTAGGGCCTTCAGGAGTCTGCTTGGTATTTTGTGTTTTGGCTGAGCCAAGTTGCAAACAAACTCCTCTGAACCTTTCCCTTTCCTTTTCCCAGGTGGAAGAAGACTCCCTGAGCAGCACTGCTTGTAGCCGGGGTAAAGGTAACACAGGCACTGGCTTAGCTCCAGCTGCTGGTGTCTCACTGAGTCATGTGCACCCTAAGTCCACTGGCTGTGAGCAGCATAGCCTCAGAAATTGCCCAATGACTGTAGCCTTTGTGGCGCAACTGCCTTATGAATTTAGTCCAGGCCCTAAACTGCCTTTTGGTAGCCAGTGGTGGGGCTAGCCAGAACTTGGGTTTCAGCGCAGAGGATTTCTTTCTATCTGGGCTGGTCTAAATGCCACCTCCATGGGCACTGGCAGAATTCTGCCCCATGCTGTGTTCCCGTGTCCAGGCAGCCCTAAGTTTCAATTCAAAGTCTCACAATCACTTCATTCTCTCTGTCCTGTGCACACAGATTCTCTCTCTGATCTGTGGGCTGGCACAGCACTGCAGAGGGATGGAAGAGGGGTGGTGTAGGCAACGGAAGACTCTCTTTTCTGCCCTCTTCAGTGTCTCTTTTCCTTGATAAAATGTTAAAACCAGGTAGTATGATTGCTCACCAGATTTTTGGTTCTTCTGAAGGTGCTTATTTGCATAGTTGTTGAATTTGGTGTTCGTGTGGAGGGATGATTGCAGGAGCTTTCTATGTGGCCAGCTTGCTCTGCCCCCTCTCTGATCACTGATGTTACTATTGTAATTGTTTTGGGGTGTCATGAACCACACCAGTATAAGATGGCAAATTTAATCGATAATGTGTGTGTTCTGACTGCTCTGACAGCTGGCTGTTCCCCCATCTCTCTCCCTCTCCCTGGGCTTCCCTGTTACCTGAGGCACAACAACATTGATACTAGGCCAATTGATAATGCTACAATGGCCTCTACTTGTTTAAGTGAAAGGAAGAGTCAGTCACATGTCTCTCCCTCAAACCTAAAGCTAGAAATGATTAAGGTTATTGAGGAAGGCATGTTGAAAGCTGAGATAGGCCAAAAGTAGGCCTCTTGCCCAAAGTTAGCCAAGCTATGAATGCAAAGAAAAAGTTCTTGAAGAAAATTACATGTGCTGCTCCAGTGAACACACGAATGATAAGAAAGCAAAACAGCCTTCTTGCTACTATGGAGGCAGTTGTTTGGTCTGGATGGAAGATCAACCCAGACAGAACATTCCCTTAGGCCAAAGCTTAATCCTCAGCAAGGCCCTAAGCATCAAGGCAAGATCCTCCATTAGGAAAAAGGTTACAATTCACAAAAGGCTCTGATGATTGTTAGCATTTTTTAGCAATAAGTATTTTTGATTAAGTTATGTATATTTTTTAAGACATAATGCTGTTGCACACTTAAGAGACAACAATATAGTATAAACACAACTTTTATATGCACTGAGAAACTAAGACATTCATGTGACTCACTTTATTGTGGTAGTCTGGAAGCAAACTTACAGTACGTCCAAGGTATACCTGTATTTTGATATATCATGATTTATTTTGGCAATCTTTTAGTTTTGGATATGAAAGACTTTTTCTGATTCATACTTGTATAAATACTTGCATGTCACCTTTAAACATACTTTACGATAAATTAATTTTCAATGAGTAAAAAGCCTTAAGTGTATAGAGATGTATATAGAGACCTTGGCAACTTGGCAGATACATGGATCATTGTAAAGTTTAAAGTCCTAAAGTTCTGTTCTTTATTTTTTATTTTTTATTTTTTTTTACCTTCAGGCTCGCTCATTCAGTCCCACTGGCTAGCCTGCAATCTGACTCAGCAGTTTTTAGATATTGAAATTGTAATCCTTTTACAGAACATCTTAGTTAGGGCTGGTAAAAGGCCAATTCTAAATCCAATGGCAGGTCTACTTTTAGTTCTTTGAGGAATCTTCACACTGTTTTCCACAGAGGTTGTACTAATTTTCAGTCCCACCAACAGTGTATAAATATTCTCTCTGTACCCACGTCAGCTATTGTTTTCAGACTTTTTAATAAATGCCATTCTAAAGTGGAGTCAACCCAAGTGCCCATCAATTCATGAGTGGAGTAATACAATGTGGTATGTGTATACCATGGAATACACTACTCAGCCATATAAAAAGATGAATTAATACCTTTTGTGACAATCTGGATGGAACTGGAGACCATTCTCCTAAGTGAAGTATCTCAAGAATGGAAAACAAACACCACATGTACTCACTATTAAATTGGAACTAACTGATGTGCTCAGAGGGAAGTAAATCAGTGGAAATCAAACAAAGGGGAGCAAGGGAGGGGGAAAAAAACCTACCTAATGGGTACAGTGGACACCATTTGGGTGATGGGCATACCTTTAGCTAGGACTCAAGCATGACAAAAGTGATCCATTTGTACCCCCTTAATATTCTGAGATAAAAAAAAAAAAACAGAAAAAAGGACAATTCTGTGCTGAGACATTAGTGTGCCCAGAAAGGAAGTAAATAAGTGCCCTCATCCATAATGTGCCATGGAGAAAGAAGTGTATTCTCTTTCAATCTTCCTATAGTTATAATAATGTAAATTATGATACAGAATAAACACAAATTTAGAATGTCATTACATTGGGAAGATGGAGGAATGGAAGTAGGAATCATGATGTAAAATGCCCTATCACTTGTGTCTGTTAGGATTAAGTCTGGCCATGTATAAAATAAAAATACAAAAGAAGACTGGCTTAAGCTACTGGCTTATTTCCTCTCAGGTAAATTAATTATGGAGATAATTAATCTCCATTGGTTGCTGAGAACCAATCTGGAAGTTTCACCAAGAAGTCAGGGACCGAGATAGCTTTCAAATTACTGTTTTTCATCCTCAAGTTGAAAGTGGCTGCTGGAGATCCGTTCATGACATCTGTATTCCAGGATGCAGGAAAGAGGAAGGAGAGAAAAAGAATATTTTCTATTTTTCAATTTAATAATTGAATATAACACTCATACAGAAAAGTTCCAAATCAGGAGTACAGATCAATAAATTATCACAAAGGGCATTCACCTAGGTAGCCACAATTAAGGCCAAGGCATAGAATAGCCCAGAATTATAGAAGCCTTTCTTCTGTCCCACCAATCCCCAGAGCCTGCTCCTCCTCCCCAAAGATAGTAACTATGTTCACTTCTAGCATTCTAGATCAACTTTTTCTATTTTTGAATTTTCTATAAATGGAAACATACAATATTATATTCTTTTGTGTTTGGAATCTCTCATGCCACTTTATTTTAGTAGACTAATCCATGTTCTTTAAGTAGTTACACTGCATTGTAGTACAGCTGACCCTTAAATAACACGGAGGTTTTTTACAGTCAAAAATCCATGTATAACTTTCATCTCCCCAAGAGCTTTACTACCAATAGCCTGCTGTTGACTGTGTAAGACTTGCTGATAATATAAACAATTGATGAACACATATTTTGTATGTTATATGTATTATATGCTGTATTATTACAATAAAGTAAGAGAAAAGAAAATGTTATTAGGAAAATAATAAGGAAGAGAAACTATATTTACTGTTCATGAAGTGAAAGTGAATCATCATAAAGGTCTTCATCCTCCTCTTCAGGTGGAGTAGGCCAAGGAGGAAGAGGAGAAAAAGGAGGTCTTGCTCTCTGGGGTGGCAGTTCATCTGCAAGTTTTTTCAAATTGTTGAAAATCTCCAAATATTTTCTGCTGTTTTTATTGGAAAAAATCTGCATAGAAGTTGCACCCACACAGTTTAGACTTGTGCTGTTCAAAGGCCAACTGTACTTTGAAAATGTCATTTTACGTTCTTCTAGATTCTGTTGTTTTTTTCTGAGAAGTCACCTGTAAATCTATTGTTGTAATTTTGAAAGTAATCTGTCTTATTTCTCTTTGTCTTTGCTGTCCAGCACTTTTGCTATGCTTAGGTCTGCTTTCCTTTGAATTTATCTTGCTTGGGGTTTTTAATAATTCTTGAATATACAAACTGATATCTTTCATCAGTTTTGGAAACTATGAGTCCTTATGTGTTCAAAAGTTGTGATCGCTTCGAGAGTCCTTATCTCATCAAATTTCTTTTCCGTCCCATTCTGGTGCCACCAATTTCCTCTTCTCCTTCTTCATCTCCTCCTTCTTCTTGGATTTCAATTATACATAAGTTAAAGTATATGCCCTGTGTCTAATACTTTTTCTGTATTTCCATCATTTTTTTTCTGCATCACTGATATTGTCTTCTGACCTAACTTCTACTTTACTCATTTGTTCTTCAGTTTTGTACAATATGCTATTAACCCATCAGCTGAGATCCTAATCTCAGTTATTGTACCTTTAGTGTTAAAATTTTTATTTAGCTCTTTTTCTAATAGTCTTCAGATTTTCCTGAGATTCTCAACTTGTCTTTTATTTATTTCAACATATTAAACATAATTAATTTGTCACTATAACTTGAGGACAAGGATGATGCTATCTTCCTTGAGAAGCAATATTTGCTTCTGGTAGGCCTCTTGGATCACTGTCAATCCTAAATCACTTTAATTCAATGAAGAATTGGGATAATTTTAAGCTCATTTTTCTTCCTGCAAGGGCTGATCTATTTCTGGTTCATCTTTTCTTCTATGTTTCCGTTCTTCACAGCCCCATCTGAAGTCTTAGTAGTTTTTAAGAACCTTCCTCTTTGGAGATCCTTGAACTTTTATTTTTATTCCTTTAGCCCAATAAATGTGTCAAAGACTCTGATCAGCTTCTCAGAGAACTTTTCTGAAACCTGCATAGGTCCTACGCTGTATATTCCATTTATTCTCCTAGGCTTACTTGTTTCCCACTATTTTACTTTTTTACAGATAAAATAATTTAATAAAATAAATAATTGTTTTTCCTCTTGCTCCTTCAGTCCTAGTGGCACTGATGGTTTCTGCTATTTCTGATCCTAGGGACTTTGCCATCCTTTCCTTAATTGTTTTTCCTTAACCATCCACCAAATTTTGTAAATACTCCCATCATTAAGCACACTTGAATTCCGCCTTTAAGTGTGCCATACGTTTCATGCCACACCTTCATGGAAACATGCCCACAAGGAAACCGTAACCACAAGTTCTATGCTCACTTCTCTGGGTTTTCTTCTTCTCCTGTATCCTGGCTCTATAATACTTTAGCTGCCTCATTAAACCTCTAATGTCTCGACTTGTTTTTTTAAAAAGATGTTGTTCATGTCTTCTAATTGTTTTCAGTGGCAGGGTTGTTGTGAGTTATTATTCCTGAGAGCAGAATTCCCTCATGCCTGCATTTTTAAAGAAACTGTCCAAAAAGCTCACAAAATATTCTTTAATTAGCCACATGATTGGGCCCATGTATATACCTAACTGTAAAGATCCTGAGCAATGTAATTTTTCACCTAGATGGGAACATGCCCAGATTAAATAGGACTTCTGTTACCACGGCAAAAAGTGAGACTGCCTATTGTGTGGAAGCTAGCAGTACATGACTCAGAAACAAATAGACAATGTCAGCAATTTAGAAACTAAAAAATAGCTATATAAGTACATTATTTAGAAATACACAGAGGAATAGTTCAAAAATTAAAAGAGCCAAAGGAATTTCTTTTTTCTGGGAAATGAGAGAAACATGGCAAGGAACCATCATTTTTAGTTATAAGCCTTATACTTCTAAGGATATATATATCCATCTATATGCTTTGATACAAATAAAATTAATATAAAAAGAGAGAAATGTTAGTGTTTTTTTCTGTTATAACCTCGTGTTATCTTTGCTGTTATGCTCCTCTGGGTCTCAGTTTCTTCCTTTAAAAATTCTTCATGTTTATATAATACATTTTCATGAAATAGAATTAGACTAAATGCTTTCCAATGTTTCTCCCATGCCTGATATTTCATGAATTTGATTCACTCTGTGAAAAATATATGGTGCTGGTTTAAAATGTAACAGCCACCACATTTAGATACAGCACACACTTATTTGTATCTGCAGGTGTTCCTGCAGAACTAGGCTAGGTTCCTATTGGCCAGAGAAAGCAAAAGTCTCAACACGTATATCGATGCAATGATGAAAATGTTAAAAGCAGGGATTTTCTCCAACAGCAAGAATAATGTTGTAGCTTAAAAATATGAAAGTCACAATTGAGGGATATTAAAATATGTGCAAGATGCCTATTTGATAGCTTTGAATATTGAGTGATATTAAAATCTACATCTGTTTGTTTGTACACTTGCACCCATGAATAAGACCTTTGAGAACCATGTTGAAGATTACTGAGATAATGACTATTATTAAGTGCCTTATAGAAAAGACTTGTATTACATGGAACAGAATTACCTACATAAAACTGCTCTTGATTTTCTTACTCTTTAAATGCGGTTGAGTGTGGAAATGGTTATACTATTGATTTTCTAAAAGTTCTATTTCCAGTTACTGTTATGTCTACATGGAAATTGCAATAGATGTAAGGAAAATAAACGCTTGCACCAAAAATCTGTGGGAAAGAATAGAAGAGTAGGTGATATACTAGGATGGCATCTACATTGTCCTGGTTATTCCAGTATGATAAATGTCTCTAAAAAAATTTTCACAATAGGCACTAAATCTTCATCTTTTTTGAAAGGCTGTGCTCTATTGGATTGTTTGACTGACTGGTTCCTGTTTTGAATCAACGTCACCATAATTAGCTATGCTTTCTCCAGATAGCCACAAGCTTCCAGTAATTTAATGTAAAGACTGCAAAGAATCTTTGTAGTTTTAAATGTAATTTTACGTTTTGCAGAAAGAGCTGCAGGAAAATTCCCCATGTCAATGAAATGTACTACAAATTATATCTAAAATTTACAGAATGTATACATTACTAGATGTATACTATATATATATATATATAATACTAGATATATCACTAGATACATACTAAATTGTTTTTCCTCTTTCTTTTTTCCTAGGAGTGGGTATGGATTTGCACAGATCTGACTAGTCTTACCAATTCTTATTCACTTTCCCTTAAGTCCAACAGAATGTCTTAAGTGGCTGAAAGTATATCTTTCCAGTAGCTGAGGGCAGGGGAAGGAAAAACAAGACAACAAATACAAGAATTATACTTGTGTTTAAACCTCTTTTAATATCTTTCTTAACTACTCTAATTATTGGCTTTCCATTGAATTTAAAGACAAAATGCGGCAATGTCATTCTCTAGTAGATGAATAAATCTTTTTTAGGATCTTGGATCCTAAAGCCTGAAAGACCCAATCCCTATGATGATGTAGTAACTCCTTATGTCTGGAGATCTTAAGCCCATGGAGGTGAGCAAAACATGAGTTCCCAACAGATACCATTTAAGGTCAAATGCAAGAAAAGTATTGACTTTTCTTTTTTAATTTTGAAGGAAAAAGAACTCAAGAGCCAACCAAAATCTATTCAAGGAAACAGAAGATCTCTTTGAACTTGGAACCTGTATCTCTTATAGGTTCTTCTTATTCAATAACCCTGATTCTTTCCCTGTAATAGGTGCCCTCAAGCCTCTCCTCAATCAATTATCCAGGGACTTCAAAACAAACAGCAAGGCCTTCCCGCATTTCAACCTACTTTCTGCTTGACGTACATGTATAACCTTCCTGAAATTACGACCTAAATGCTACACATTACTGTATCCCCCTATAAATGTATATAGCAGTCTTCACTTATTCAACAAGTCATAAATAAATGTGTTGAATCAGTGAATGAAAGGACAGTTAGCATAATTTATGGCAGTGCATTAATGTAATTATATTTTTTCTTGTCATACTCCAAACAATCCTGTTAATTTTCTAAGCCTTTTCTTTCATCTTGTTCTGAACAGGTGTAATTACTCTGCTTACCTTCGTTTCCTCAGGAGGATGTGGAAAACGATGCTTTGGTTTTACTTGACTCTGATACTTACTGGCAATTGGAGTATGTTATTTGAGGTCCTTAGTTTATTCATTGTAAAAGGAAAATAATGGCTCCTGCTGTATTCGCTTCACAGGTTTCCAAAAGATCTAATGAGAAACAAGTATGAAAAGGCTTAAAATCTGCAAGCTGGTATACAGTAAGATGTGATCATATTAACCAAGCACTGGGTCCACGGGCTCAGAAAGCTTTTCAGGAGAAGAGGTGACCAATAAGGGGTCTTATATCATCTTCCCCCCCTCTAGGCTCTTCCTTGTCTTCTTATATAACCTGTGGTCACCATGCAATAGCTACCAACACAATCACCCTCCTGCTCAAAAAGGAAACCATTCAGAGCACATAGCAAAAATAAAGGAAAAGAAAAGGTCAAATACAGGATTTAATAACAAATTGATTTTAGTTTGGACTTTTAAAAATGTATATTGTCAACATTCAGCAAAGCCATTGAAAAATGTATCACAAGGCATTCACTAGTTTTGCCATTTTGTTTTCTAAAAATCTAAACTTTATTCCTTTCCCTTCATCTCTACATTTCTTCTGTTCTTCTCTCTTACATGCTGATTCTCTGACTTTTTTGTTGCAGACTTAAATCTCTGTGCATATCTCCCATCACCTAACTGGACCTGGGACAATGCCAACCTTTTTCAGACTCCGTCTTTAAAACTAAGTTAATATCTTATCTCATTTTAAAACCTTGTCTGAGTTTATCCATAGCAGCTATTCCCAGCAGCTTTTTAACAAACCAAGGGTTTGGGAAACAGATGCTCTCTTTCCCCCAAAACTAAGTCTTATTTTTCCTGCTCTTCTTCTCTCTTTTTAGTTTTATTTACTTTCCCTGTTACTTGTCAGCTTCAGTGGTGCAGAGAGATCTCAGACTGCTAGGATTTTATCACTCTAAAGATCACCGTCTAATCTCTTTATTACTTTGATGCAGTCAAGGTCACAGAGCTGTGAGAAGAACCTTGATCGCCCAACGTGGAGACCAGGGTGCATTTTCAGCATTTTACTCTCTCAGTGTGGACTTTGCAGTTTCTGAAGCTGCCACGTGATGGACACCAGTTATGTCCACACCAAGAGACTGAGAGTCTTCAGTCACAAAAGCCATAGTAAACAGCATTAGGCCATCGTTCACACTGTTTGTCTAAGAAGTCTCCATGCTGAAGTTCTCATTTCTGTCCAGGTGACACCCATTCCTGAAGATCCAGATCAAATCCATGTATTGAATAAAGTCTTTTCTGATCTTCATACAAAAATAAAAGCAATAACTCTTTTATTTTATTTTTTTTTAATTTCAGCATATTATGGGGGTACAAATATTAAGGTTACATATATTGCCCTTGCCCCCCTCGCCCCTTGAGTCAGAGCTTCAGACATGACCATCCCCCATATGGTGTGCATTGCACTCATTATGTATGTATATACCCATCCCTTCCTCACCCCTCCCGTCTGCCCCACTCCCGATAAACGTTCCTATATGTCCACTTAGGTGTTGATCAGTGAAACCAATTTGCTGGTGAGTATATGTGGTGCTTGTTTATCCATTCTTGGGATACTTCACTTAGTAGAATAGGTTTCAGCTCTATCCAGGAAAATACAAGAGGTGCTATATCACCATTGTTTCTTATAGCTGAACAGTATTCCATGGTATATATACACCACATTTTATTAATCCAC